>CM017593.1:12338954-12623433 GCA_007844245.1 Pyrus betulifolia | reverse complement strand
AAGAAAGAGAAAAGAAGAAAAAGTTGAAGAAGAGAAAGAAAAATAGTTGAAAATAAGTGAGAATGAACTCACAAGTATTGGTTGTTGAAGAAAGGGTCCAAAAGTTCCAATATGGCCCTAAGTGTTGTGTGAAGTTTCCCTTTGTGTTCAAAATTGATTTCTGCATTCAAAAGGGAATTCTAAGTGTTTATTTCATTACTTTGCTTACTATTACTTTAAGAACTTTTGTTTATCCTTAACCTTTGATGCGAGAATTATACGCGCACAAATTAAACCCTCTTTTTGTCAAATTGTAGTAAGGATGCAAGTAGGGATCGTTCTGGACCGAGGATTAGGAGGGATTGTTAATCACTTGGATTTGACTCAAAAACGTAAAAACGCAATATAAAACACTATACTAGACTCAAAGAATGCAAAACTAAACTTTAAAACACTAAGACAAACCAAAGACTCAAAATGCTTTAAAAACACAAACTAAATTGATTTCTAACTAAATTGAACAATAAAGTAAAGGGGGATTGAGTTTTGGACGAAATTAAACTAAATGAACAAATTGCAATTAAAACATAATGTAAATATGAAATTGATGAAATGGAATGAATGGATGCTAGCCAAGGGGTTCATCTCCACACATGTTACACTTGCATAATAAAAAGATTTCTAATTGCATTTCAATAAACCATGAATTCTCAACGCTCCGGGTTAATTAGGTCCGCTTAAATTAACCGTCAAGTTTTCCTTAAGTTAATGAATTGGATGATTGCATACGACAACCCAAAGCATTCCTCACAAGTTCCCTACATGAATTGCATACTAGAGATACAAGCAAGAATCATTAAGCAACATGAAAACTATAAGTGTTGACGAGGCATTCGTTACTATGATTGCATGAAACTTATGCCAAGAATTTGTTTAACGCGATTGTTTATAAGCAACCTCCACTACTTGTGAATATAAGTTCATAACTATTACGTGAAACTCACTTATATTCTAGCGTCATATTCATGCATGAAAATTAAGCGTGAACTCTCAATAAACATACATAAATAGGTTATCAATCAAATAGTTAAACAAATTGAATTCACAACTTATGAAACGTAATTAGAAGTACTCAAATCATATTGCAAGCATAAACATATATTTCGAATCACCCCCTAGCTAAGGGGGGTTTAGTTCCTCATACGTACAAAACAAAGAGAATTGAAATTAAACATTGAAATCAAAGAAATGCCTAAACATTCCAACAACTCAAACTTGAATTGTATGAACGTTTAGGCCCTCTTCTCTTCCTCTTCGTTGTAGCATAAGGTCTAAGGATAATTTGATGGTGTGGATGGTTTGGGGAGTGGTGGATGTGAATGCATGTGGCTAAGGCTTGTTGATTGGGCTAGAGGTTTTGCATGGCTCAAAGGATTGTTTGATTGGGCTAGGCCCTTTGTTTTATGTCCAAAGTGCATACAAGGCTTTCAAATTCGTCCAAAACTTTGGCTCCAAAAATATGTGATGCGAGAATTATACGCGCACAAATTAAACCCTCTTTTTGACAATTGTAGTGAAGTGTGTAAGTAGGGATCGTTCTGGACCGGGGATTAGGAGGGATTGTTAACCACTTGGATTTGACTTCAAAAACGTAAAAACAAGTTTAAAACACTATACTAAACTCGAAAAATGCAAAACTTAAAAGTAAGAAAGATTAAGACTAAAACTTAAACAAAATAAGGGGGATTGGATTTGGACGAATTTAAAGTAAAATGGAAACTTGGAAATAAAAACAAATTATAAAAATGAATGTGACGGAAATGAATGGATGGGATGGCTAGCTAAGGGGTTCATCTCCATACATGTTATACTTGCATATAAAACGAATCTAATTGCTTTTCAATAAACCATGAATTCTCAACGCTCCGGGTTAATTAGGTCCGCTTAAATTAACCGTCAAGTTTTCCTTAAGTTAATGAATTGGATGATTGCATACGACAACCCAAAGCATTCCTCACAAGTTCCCTACATGAATTGCATAATAGAGATACAAGCAAGAATCATTAAGCATCATGAAAACTATAAGTGTTGACGAGGCATTTGTTACTATGATTGCATGAAACTTATGCCAAGAATTTGTTTAACGCGATTGTTTATAAGCAACCTTCACTACTTGTGAATATAAGTTCATAACTATTACGTGAAACTCACTTATATTCTAGCGTCAAATTCATGCATGAAAATTAAGCGTCGACTCTCAATAAACATACATAAATAGGTTATCAATCAAATAGTTAAACAAATTGAATTCACAACTTATGAAACGTAATTAGAAGTACTCAAATCATAATGCAAGCATAAACATATATTTCGAATCACCCCCTAGCTAAAGGGGGTTTAGTTCCTCATAACTTTGAAATCAAAGAAACACCTAAACATTCCAACAACTCAAAACTTTGAATTGTATGAACGTTTAAGCACTCTTTTCTTCCATTTCTCATACGTACAAAACAAAGAGAATTAAAATGAAACTTTGAAATCAAAGAAACACCTAAACATTCCAACAACTCAAAACTTGAATTGTATGAACGTTTAGGCACTCTTCTCTTCCTCGTTGTTGTAGCACAAGGTTTAAGGATTGGTTGGTTGGGGGGATGGAAGTGTTGGGGAATTATGGAAATGGATGAGGATTGGTGGAAATGGAAGATGGTTTTTGGATTCTAAGGGAGAAAGGAATGTGTTTGTGGTGTGTTGTTGTGTTGTGAATGAGATGATTCTTGAATGAATGAATGCAAGGGTATTTATAGGAGGAGTGGAGATGTATATGGCTATTTGTTTAAGGTGTTTGTGGTTGCAATGATGAAGAATTGCATGTGGAAATAAAAGGGAAAATGTGGTGAAATGATGAAGTAGGAAGGTGGAAATGCATGTGAGATGTTGGAAAGGAAATGGGAATATGAGTAGGCCATGGCATGGGAGTTGTTTTGTTGGTGTAAATGTGCCATGGTTGCAATGATGAAGAATAAAGGGTGCATGTGGGGTGGAATTGAATGAATGCAAAGTGAATGAATAATGAAATGAGTTAAAGAGGGAGAATGTGGTGAAATGATGAAGTAGGAAGGTGGAAATGCATGTGACTTGTTTGTGGAATAAAGAATGAATGGTGGAAATGTGAGTGAATGATGTGCATGTGTGTGAATGCATGTGTTGATTTAAAGAATAGGTATGCATGTGAATTAGTTTGGAAAGTGGTGGGTGTGCATGTGAGATGAATGCATATGTTTGAAATGTGTAGATGATTATGAGTATGATAAGTGATAAATGAATGATATGTGGTGAGTGATAAGTGAATGGAAATGATAAGTGATAAATGAATGATATGTGGTGATAAATGAATGATATGTGGTGATAAATGAATGATATGTGGTGAGTGATAAGTGAATGGAAGTGATAAGTGATAAATGGACTAGTTTAAAGGGCTAGGGTTTAAGTACATAGAGTGGGCCTAAAATAGGTTGGTTTGCATGGCATAATATGTTTGATTGGGCTAGAGGTTTTCCATGGCTCAAAGGATTTGTTTGATTGGGCTAGGCCCTTTGTTTGATGTCCCCAAAGAGCATACAAGGCTTCAATTTCGTCCATCCTCTTTGCTCCATGATTAAGCTATCCAATCCATGCCCAAAAGTGCCCCAAATAGCCTCAAAATGCACTTTCTTGCTCCCTAAGCCCTTAGAACCTGAAAACACACAAAAGAAGCATAAAGGACTAAAATAACTATGAATTACCAACATAGATGCACGAAAACAAGCTAAGTAAGTCGCCTAAATATGCTCCTATCAAACTCCCCCACACTTAACTTTTGCTAGTCCTCGAGCAAAACAGAATAAAAACAAATAAACAAAACGACACTAAACACTTAAAACACAACCTAAACCTTCCAACTCCCGTGTTAGGGATTTCCAATGCACATGACATGTTAGAAATCATCATTCTCACAGATTTTAGTCATCTTCACACTTAAGTACATTCTTAATCATAGTCACCATATACTAGTTCACATTTAAGCATTTAAAACCATATTTTGAATGTAGTAACATGCCTTAGAGAATTTGCTCAATTCCTTACAAGATATGCACTCGATTTTCACTCAGAATTTCTAACTACACACCCTAATCTAGTCATATGTGAGAAGATTGATGTAAACATGAAAACGAACACTCACATATATGTATCACAAAGAACGCAATTTCTGGAGTTAATAAGCATGTTTAGATATGATCTCATGAATGGAATGCTACTACTTAGACGCGAGAACCAGTGACACCATATGCTCATACCAAAATCAAACTCCACAATTGAAATACATAACACTCAAGATTGAAGTCACGGGTTGTAATGGGGTTCGGGGCGTGTGGATAACAAAGAAGGGAAAAGGATAAACAAACATTCTTAAAGCAATAGTGAGCAAAGTATTGAATCAGGCACTTAGAATTCCCTTAAGAACGCAGAAGTCAACTTTGAACACCCAAGGGAAAGTCACACAAAACTTAGGGCCATATTCACTTTTTTGGACTCTTTCTTCAACCATCAACGCTCGTGAGTTCATTCTTACTTATTTTCACTACTTTTTTTTTTTTTTTTTTTTTTTTTTTCTTCTTTTTTTTTTGAATCTCAAAACATACATATAAACGTAAGAACAAACTTTTACTCCCCCACACTCATTTTCTTGCATAATGTACTCAAAAGGAATTCACTTAAGTCATGCTCACTATACTTTAAGAACAAGGGTATAGAAAAGTCCTAAACTAGGCTAGGTGAGGATAATGTGGGTTAACAAGGAACACGGGCTAACATGGCTCAACGGAGGTAAAACTTACAACATATACGAAAAATGGGAAGTGAGGCTATTTGGCTATGGTGGCAACTACACAACTTCATCTTGATATATGTTATGCAAATCAATAACATGCTTTGAATGAAATGGGCATGAGTTCTAGCATTTGGAACTATATGATGAAACGCATTCTAAGTAGTAACCAAGCAAAGAATAATGAGATCATGCAACGACTTTAGAAAACAAGAAATCACAGATTATACTCTCCAAAGAACGTTATAGGCTCAAGTCTCTCAGGGTTGTAGCGTTTGTTTGAGTTCCTTCCTTCAAGCATGTTACATAACTAATTTTTTTCTTTTATGATTTCATGTGAAGTCATACATTATAACCATAACCAAGCATATACCAAGAGTAAATCAAACTTTTCTCCATGTTTCTAACTCTTTTTAACAGTCATGCAATTAGAAACCAAATCCTTATCATTGTGTTGGAAGGTGACCTACGACACAAAAACGACTCAAAACACTCTTTTAGGCCTTTCAAAACATGTTTTTCAAATTTTTTTTTTTATGTGATTTTCGAATTTTTAAGTCAAAACACACTAAACACACTTAAAAACAGCAAGAAACAACATTTGAAGTTATGGTGGATAAAACCCTACGAATTTGCATCAAAACACTTTAGTAACTCCCCCACACTTAAATCAAACATTGTCCTCAATGTTAAAAACCACACTAAACACAAACAAACATATAAACAACAATTAAACATACTAAACATGGCAGAATGTATCTAACAAAGAGAAGAGTTTAGAGATGCAAATCTGGTTATGGAGTGTTCGTTCCATCTTCTCCTTGGTGATTGCAGTGAGGCTTGGATCTTTGTGATTCCACAGGCTTACTCTTGAACTGCGCTGCTCCCATCGTTGATTTTCCTTTGTGCTACTCTTGAACTGGGCAGCAAGCTTCCTTTGGTCTCCCCCGAAGGTCTGAGCTTCCTCCTCTTATCTGTTTCTTTGTTCAATCTCTCCAATTCGTATTGAAGAGGGTTAGAGGATAGCTCAGCAAAGCTAGGTAAGCAACCAGGGAATAGAGTCCAGATAGACTCCAAGTGCCGGCTGATTGCTTCTTTCACTTTGCCATGCAAGTAATATCAAGGACAAAGGAAAAGACAGGGAAAGAGCATGATATGAGATACCTTTGCTTTTGCCCTTGATGATATGAGATACCTTTGCTTTTGAAGAAGCGGTGAATGAATCCACATGCTTCGATCCACCGTTTCCTCTTCCTCATTCGTACTGCAGGCATTTGGTATCTTCTTTGGGGGATACATCCATGTTTGAAAGTGCGTTCTCAAGAGAAGGAGAAAACTGAACATGTTTGAAAGGGTTGGTTGCAGCTTACATTTTCGGCCGAGAAGGAAAGTTATGCGCTTCTGGATGTATGCCTTGCCATGAATGTTGATGTATATAGGGATTGTAATGGCAAGTGGCAATGCAGATGCGGAAATTACCTCCACGCGTCTTCAGCTTTGTCAGAGAGCTTTTGACAAAATGGCACACACTTTCTGAAAAGCCGGGAGCTTTCGACAAAGTGGCATTCGCTTTCTGGAAAGCTGGGAGCTTTCGGCTTTGTCTCCCACGTTTGTCGGCTAAAGTGTGCAGCTGATTTCTCGCCTTCCACGCGTCTTCTGAAAAGCTGGGAACTTTTGACAAATCTGCACACGCTTTCTGAAAAGCTTGGATTGCGTCTGAAGAGATGGCGATCTTTACGCCAGGAAATCCGGTTTTTGAAGAGCGGTGTCTCTTCATTTCTGAATCGGTGAACGCCTCTCCTTTTAATAGAGGTGATCGATCACCTCTATCTGCACACTTTGAAGACTTCCCAAAAATCATCTTCGGCCTGTCGAGATTTTCCTCCATCCAACCCTTCTCTTTTAACTTCTTGAACAATGGCTAGCTCATCCAACCCATCGAACATTTGCTTAGATTTGAGTCTAAGCAGTGATCCTGTTGCGCCTCGTCAGGGTAAGGTATGGTGCCCGTCTTTCTTATCTTCTCATGGCCCTCTTACAGATGAGGACTCTGTGATGACGGATCCAACAACGGCTACGATAGTGGCTCGGAACCTCCTCACTCCCAAAGACAGTCAGCAGCTTTCAGGACGGTCCGATGAGTTGGCCGTTCAAGAATCCCTGGCTCTGAGTGTTCAGTGCGCTGGCTCTGTGTCCAACATGGGCCAACGCCTTCTTGCTCGCTCCCGTCAGGTTGAATCCTTAATGGCGGAGGTGGAGAGTCTTAAGCAGGAGATCAAACAGCTTAAGTACGAGAACCGAAGTTTGCACGTGCTTGCCAACAATTATTCGACAGGCATGAAGAGGAAGCTTGATGAGCTTGATGACCGTCAACGGTTTGCAGCTTTCTTCCAGAGGCACCTCTTTCCTGGGTCATCTAGCGTTCCACCAAGGTTTGGGGCATTTAATGATCTATCTTCGGTGCCTCCAGCTCCTGTGCCTCCTGCTCCTATGCCTTCTGCTCCTATGCCTTCTGCTCCGATGCCTTCTGCTCCGATACCTCCTGCTCCGATGCCTCCTGCTCCGAGAGTGTTGCCACGCAGTGGGGCCTCACGTACACAACCCTTGTGAAGGCTCCATCTTTCTGCCATGTTTAGATACAATTGTAATTTATTGAAAAAAAATCAATGAACAAGCTTTGTTTTATTTACTGTATTGGGTTGCCTCCCAAGTAGCGCTTTCTTTTACGTCTTGCAGCCGGACGAAACCTTCTTAGGCTCATTTAGGGCCCATGACATGGACTTTATCTCTGAATGGCGGGTGATACTTGAGATGATCCGGTAATGGTTTAAATTCTAGAGTGGGTGCCTGGATCATTAACAACATATCAATATAAAAGAAAATTGAAATTCGGGGAGGCGGCTTACCTGTGTGCTCCGACAAGAACTCAATGACAAACACCACTCCCTTGAAAGTTTCAGGGATATTGGACTTGGCCAGATTGCATGTGATGGTTATGACTTGTCCAATGTCGTCAAATTCAACTTCTTTGGGATTGTTTGCCTCCAGAACATCCTCTTTGACGAATTCTTGATATTCCATACTTTGCACTTTTGGAAAGGCTACCAAGATGTCTTTCTCACCTTCTTCTTCCTTGGAATTCAGAAACCTGCAAGGAATAGGGACATTCAGTGGAACGGGGTTAGAAATAATTAACTTTGGAACAACCTTACCTAAATTGGATGGCGTAAGAGCAATAGGTGCCTCTGGCAAAGGTGTTTCCACTCTTGCCATAGGTTGCGTGTGTTCCTCTTCCTCAATTAGCAGCTCCTCATCCACTTCTTGCTCTTGAATTTGTTTCATGAACTCCATAATCTGCCCAATGTGCTCCTCCAATTTACCCAACTTCTTGTCTTGATTTTGTTGGTCCTTGTTTTGAGTTTGGACTTCCTGCGTCAAAGTAGTAAGTAATTGAAAAATCTCATCGTTATCACTTGAATTACTTACATTGCTTTGGGCAGGTTGTGGTGGCTGCATAGGCGTTGTATAGAACTCCTCATATGGCTGCCAATAACCTTCTTGTTGAGCCTCATTGTCTTGGTTTTGTGAGCCCTGCACCAAACAAAGTAATTCATTAAGCTTTTGATTATAATCTATTGACGAACTTGAGTTTGGTTGGGCATATTGAATATAAGGTTGTGGTGGATGCATAGGAGTTGAATAGAACTCCTCATAAGGCTGCCAATATCCTTCTTGTTGAATATGTTGAGGTTCCCACCACATAGAATTTGAATGATCACTCCAATCCGAACTGTAAGTATTGGAAAACACGTCGTTCCTTGATTGATTATGATCAAATGTACCAACTCTTTGCGTTTGGTACTCTTCCATAAGCTGTGACAAAAGAGAAGCACTATCAAGTGCCATATCTTGCGTCTAAAATAAAACTATAAATATATACACACAAACGAAAATAAAAAAAATCCAAGAGATTAGCAAAGTTGCTAATCCCCGGCAACGGCGCCAAAATTTGATGCGAGAATTATACGCGCACAAATTAAACCCTCTTTTTGACAATTGTAGTGAAGTGTGTAAGTAGGGATCGTTCTGGACCGGGGATTAGGAGGGATTGTTAACCACTTGGATTTGACTTCAAAAACGTAAAAACAAGTTTAAAACACTATACTAAACTCGAAAAATGCAAAACTTAAAAGTAAGAAAGATTAAGACTAAAACTTAAACAAAATAAGGGGGATTGGATTTGGACGAATTTAAAGTAAAATGGAAACTTGGAAATAAAAACAAATTATAAAAATGAATGTGACGGAAATGAATGGATGGGATGGCTAGCTAAGGGGTTCATCTCCATACATGTTATACTTGCATATAAAACGAATCTAATTGCTTTTCAATAAACCATGAATTCTCAACGCTCCGGGTTAATTAGGTCCGCTTAAATTAACCGTCAAGTTTTCCTTAAGTTAATGAATTGGATGATTGCATACGACAACCCAAAGCATTCCTCACAAGTTCCCTACATGAATTGCATAATAGAGATACAAGCAAGAATCATTAAGCATCATGAAAACTATAAGTGTTGACGAGGCATTTGTTACTATGATTGCATGAAACTTATGCCAAGAATTTGTTTAACGCGATTGTTTATAAGCAACCTTCACTACTTGTGAATATAAGTTCATAACTATTACGTGAAACTCACTTATATTCTAGCGTCAAATTCATGCATGAAAATTAAGCGTCGACTCTCAATAAACATACATAAATAGGTTATCAATCAAATAGTTAAACAAATTGAATTCACAACTTATGAAACGTAATTAGAAGTACTCAAATCATAATGCAAGCATAAACATATATTTCGAATCACCCCCTAGCTAAAGGGGGTTTAGTTCCTCATAAATTTGAAATCAAAGAAACACCTAAACATTCCAACAACTCAAAACTTTGAATTGTATGAACGTTTAAGCACTCTTTTCTTCCATTTCTCATACGTACAAAACAAAGAGAATTAAAATGAAACTTTGAAATCAAAGAAACACCTAAACATTCCAACAACTCAAAACTTGAATTGTATGAACGTTTAGGCACTCTTCTCTTCCTCGTTGTTGTAGCACAAGGTTTAAGGATTGGTTGGTTGGGGGGATGGAAGTGTTGGGGAATTATGGAAATGGATGAGGATTGGTGGAAATGGAAGATGGTTTTTGGATTCTAAGGGAGAAAGGAATGTGTTTGTGGTGTGTTGTTGTGTTGTGAATGAGATGATTCTTGAATGAATGAATGCAAGGGTATTTATAGGAGGAGTGGAGATGTATATGGCTATTTGTTTAAGGTGTTTGTGGTTGCAATGATGAAGAATTGCATGTGGAAATAAAAGGGAAAATGTGGTGAAATGATGAAGTAGGAAGGTGGAAATGCATGTGAGATGTTGGAAAGGAAATGGGAATATGAGTAGGCCATGGCATGGGAGTTGTTTTGTTGGTGTAAATGTGCCATGGTTGCAATGATGAAGAATAAAGGGTGCATGTGGGGTGGAATTGAATGAATGCAAAGTGAATGAATAATGAAATGAGTTAAAGAGGGAGAATGTGGTGAAATGATGAAGTAGGAAGGTGGAAATGCATGTGACTTGTTTGTGGAATAAAGAATGAATGGTGGAAATGTGAGTGAATGATGTGCATGTGTGTGAATGCATGTGTTGATTTAAAGAATAGGTATGCATGTGAATTAGTTTGGAAAGTGGTGGGTGTGCATGTGAGATGAAATGCATATGTTTGAAATGTGTAGATGATTATGAGTATGATAAGTGATAAATGAATGATATGTGGTGAGTGATAAGTGAATGGAAATGATAAGTGATAAATGAATGATATGTGGTGATAAATGAATGATATGTGGTGATAAATGAATGATATGTGGTGAGTGATAAGTGAATGGAAGTGATAAGTGATAAATGGACTAGTTTAAAGGGCTAGGGTTTAAGTACATAGAGTGGGCCTAAAATAGGTTGGTTTGCATGGCATAATATGTTTGATTGGGCTAGAGGTTTTCCATGGCTCAAAGGATTTGTTTGATTGGGCTAGGCCCTTTGTTTGATGTCCCCAAAGAGCATACAAGGCTTCAATTTCGTCCATCCTCTTTGCTCCATGATTAAGCTATCCAATCCATGCCCAAAAGTGCCCCAAATAGCCTCAAAATGCACTTTCTTGCTCCCTAAGCCCTTAGAACCTGAAAACACACAAAAGAAGCATAAAGGACTAAAATAACTATGAATTACCAACATAGATGCACGAAAACAAGCTAAGTAAGTCGCCTAAATATGCTCCTATCAATATGCTATCCATTCCAAGCCCAATTTTGCTCCAAAATGCTCCAAAATGCATCTTTTTGCTTCCTTGGCCATATGAACCTAAAAACACACGAAAATGGCTTAAACTACTAAAACAACTATGAATTAACAACATAGATGCACGAAAACAAGCTAAGTAAGTCGCCTAAATATGCTCCTATCAACCTTTCTTTGTTAGCCAATACCTTAGCCCCGTTACAACCCTTTGACTTCTATCTTGATTGTTATGTGTTTCAATATGTGGAGTTTAAAGTTGGTTTGAGCATATGGTATCCTTGGTTCTTACGTCTAAGTAGTGGCATTCCATTCATGAGATCATAAACATGTTAATAATTTCAGAAAGTGCCTTCTTTGATTATACATATGTGAGTGCTAGTCTACATATTTACATCAATCTTATCACATATACCTAGTGTAAGGAGTGTAGTCAGAAAATCTGTGTGAAAATAGAGTGTATCCGGTGAGGAATTGAGGGAATTCTCTAAGGCATGTTACTACATTCAAAATCATATTTTAATTGATTAAATGGGAGCTAGTGAGTGGTGACTATGATTAAGTATGTGCTTGAGGGTAAGGATGACTAAAATCTATGTGAGTGGTGATCTTTAATATGTCGTGTTGCATTGGAAATCCCTGAGGTAATTGTTGGAAGGTTTAGGTTGTGTTTTGTTTGTTTTGTTTGTTTTGTTTATTTTGTTTTGCTCGAGGACTAGCAAAAGCTAAGTGTGGGGGAATTTGATAGGAGCATATTTATGCTACTTAGCTATGTTGTTTCCTTACATTTAGTTAGCTAATTACTACTTATTATAGTGTTTTAAGCTATTTTCGTGTGTTTGTAAGTCCTAATGACAAAGTTGGCAAGAAAAGGCAATTTTGAGCCTTTTAGAGCAGGTTTGGGCATTAATTGGATAGCTTATGAGTGGAGCAAGATGGATGGACAAAATTTAAGACCAAAGGTGTCTAGGAATGTGCTAAAGAGTTGGAGAAGCAAAATTGGAAGTATTGAAGATAAGGAATCAGCTACAAAGAAGGAACCTTATCATATCTTATCCAAAACATTGTCCAAACAAACCTTATCTTATCCTATTTTATCTTATCCAAATCAGTTTGTGCCTTAATTTCAGCTATTTAGAAAAGATAATTAAGCATTAAATACATAAATATCTGGTTCCAGAAGTCCTAATCCCTCTCCTAAAAGGGTGTTGCATGTTTTCCCTTCTAGAAGACCTTATCCCTTATGTGCCGCATATATGCCTTTCCCTTGGTGGTTTAGGAGTTGTAATACCAGTCCTACTCCTTTGTTGTGTGTCGTTGTCCCTTTAGGTTCAGAAATCTGTCTAAACACATTCTTTACATTCTTTCTAGAAGCTTGATTTCTGGCCACACCTTTCTATTTTAATTCCCTTTAGTTTCCGATTGTTTTAACCCATTCCACTTGGGTTTTGTTTGAAGAATCCTTTCCCTACTCCCTTTCCTTGCCGTGCTAACCTATATATATATTCCTTATGCGCCAATTTCAGAGTTACACACCATATATTCAGAGAAATTGAGAGTGAGTGCCGCAGGTACCTTGGAAAAGTCTTGGAAATTTGTGCGTGCTTGCAAGGAAGGAAGAAGAAGAAGGATTCTTGGCCGTGTTTTGCATTCCAAGGGAGGTTCGAAATCTGCCATTGGAGTTGCTAGGACGTGCCTGGTTCTTTCTATCTTTAGATTTGTTTCAATGTTGGTTTTAATATTGTTTTCAGTTTTAAGAGACATGTGGAACTAATTCTTTTTAGTTGGAGGTGAACTCAAAGCCATGATTATATGTTTTATATGAATTGATTACATCCAGTTATTGTTTCTTGAGTCTTGAATGTGATTTGCTTATCTAAGTAATTAAAACTTGTTTATGTATGTTGATTGAGGATCGATACTTGGTTTGCATGCATGAATTTGATGCTAGAATATAAGGGAGTTTCATGTAATAGTTATTCACTTATATTCACAAGTAGTGGAAGTCGCTAGTCATGATTGTGTTAAGTGAATCCTTGGCAGGAATCTCATGCATTTCATAGTGATGAATGCCTTGTCAATGCTTATGATTTTCATAAAACTTAATGACTTTTGATATGTATCTCTATCATGCGTTTCATATAGAGAACTTGAGAAAGATAATTTGATTGTAATGCGTATTCATTCAATTCAATGAAATAAGGAAAATCTGATGGTTGGTTGTGCGATGCAATTAACTTGGAGCGTTGTCATTCATAGTCTAAAGAAATAATAACTGGAAATTGGTTCGTATGCATATATCATGTGTGGAGAAGGACCCTCTAACTAGCCTTTCACCCTTCAATTCACCTTAATTTGTAACCTTTTAGTTTATTCTTGCAATCTGTTTGTTTAAGTCTTAATTTCGTCAAAACCAATTCCCCTTTAATATTTACTGTTTTAACTTAGTTAGAATATTTTTAAGTTTTGTTCTATTAGTGTTTTGAGTCAAGTTATGGTTAAAATTCGTCCAAATAACCCCTTAGTGACACACCCCAACCGAGATCGGGGTATGCTGGCCGCCACGTGGAAGTGACGTAGCCATGTGCACAGTGCGGAAGCTAGAAACAGAAATAGAAAAGTACGAATAATTTAAAACTAGCAACTAAAAGTAGTAGGATATGTGCTAGTGCAATTAAAACACTGAATTCAGAGCCTAAGACATACAGCAGCCCAAATATAAATGTTACGACAATAGTGCGCCCGTGGGCGACCCTACATAGGTGAAGGTCTGTCAGAATGCCGGGACGTCCCTGGGGAAAACCACCGAATCCGCTAAGCTACTAGAACCTGGAGGGGCGCAAAAACAAAAGCGTGAGTGGGCAAAAACAAAGCTCTTTGAAAACCATTTAGCAAAACACAATCTAACCCCTCGCCGTAAAACCTGTATACTTCCCAGAAAATAACATATGTACGTATGTATAGATATGCCCAAACATGCTCAAGGGTATGCCAAACATGCTCAATATATGCTATGTCAAGATCTCCTAATGATATGCAAGTGCTCAGGTGTGAGTCGTATCAATCACCCAATCCTCTGGCAGCCGGAGTCACCTAACGTGACCTGTACGGCTGTATATAGAGCTCAAATATCAATCTCACAAATAAACCTACCCACGAGTCGGAACCACCTAAAGGGGTCTGTACGACAGGCCTGGGTGTAACATGTATATACGCTCTAGTGCTACGATCACGTGAAGGCTGTGCGAATAATCGCGGGTCACCTACGAGTCGGAACCACCTACTGTGGTCTGTACGACAGGCCTATGCACCTAACTTGGATCCAAGCTGAGCGTGTGGTGCGGGAGGTGAACAACACGTGAAGGACTGTGCCCTACTCTGGGCGGGAGCACTAACACCGGGGGTGCAGGTTATGAGCTCTCTAATCATCTCTAACCACTATTTAATGCAATCGTTAATTAACGCTTACCTGGCACTTACCTATGCCTCCACAGCACCCACACATAAATATATATGACATATGCATATGTATATGTATGCCACAAATGATGCATGCAACGATGCATAAACGATAAATAATAAAGTACATGGCATAAGGCAAATAACCCTTTTTAAATCAATTTCTGGGAATATAAATGTATATAGGTATATACGGAAAACAAAAGCCCACTCACTGGTATGTAGAAGGGTCGTAGCCCCCCTGCCTCGAATGTGCACGCTCGTCCTCGGGATACGTGTCACCTATATGCGAATTAACTATAAAAACGTTAACTTTAGAGCACATAACCGTCCATTCAAAATAACTTCTCATACATTGCTCAAAATGGACAAATGAATATACCAACGTGACCTACACAACCTCACGATCACAACCATATTTTTAAAATAATTTTTGGACACGTCACGCGCCCCCACGCGCCTGGAATGGCACGGGTCCACGCGCCCCCACGCGCGGCCACGTGCCGTTTGACTGACGGAATATTCCGTTTGACTGACGGAATATTCCCTAACTGACGCCGTTAGTCCTGTAGGAATATTCCGTTAAAACTTAACGGAATATTCCCCTGTCCTCTCCGGCGAGCCGCCGCCGCCTGCGCCGCCGCCGGAAAACTGGAAATTTTTCAAACTTCGTTTTCTCACTCGTTTTTCAACCAATTTTCACGTTCTTTATACCAAAATGAAGCTTAGGACTAGTAGAATCACGTTAGACTACTTTTAAGGCCTAAAAATCAAAGAATCTCACCTGCAACAACGATCCAAGTTCGGCCAACTTTGAAACTAAGCTTTCCCGACGTCCAAATTCACCCAACGAAGCATTCCCAAGCTCCTTGAGGCCTCACTAACACATCTACAAGCTTAGAATGTCCAAAAACATACTAGATTAGGTTTGCATGAACAGTGCTCAAAACGGAGCTTACGAGATCGACGTGAAAACGACTGGTTTCTCACCTGAAAATGGCACCACTAGACTCCTCTCGGCCTCACCATCACGATGGTGTACTTGGTTCCCTCGATCTGCAAGGTTTTGGATGGTTTTGGGTTTGGTCCGTACATATATGGTGAAGAAGAAGGGGAAAGAGAGAGACACGGGAGGGAGAGAGTGATAGAGACAGAGACAGAGGGTGAGTGAGACAGTGTGTGTGTGTGTGTGTGGCCCAAAGTTTTCCAACACCACACAAACAACCAAACAACATAACAAAATAACTAGGGGTAAAATGGTAACTTCACGCGTACGGTTCCGATAGCTCCGGGACGGGATGTCACACTTAGTGCTTATTTGTGTTAATTTAGTTCTAATTTGTCATAATCTGTCCATATTGAGTCTTTTGAGTCTTTTTAGTTCAATTTTCGTCCAAATCACTTTCTAGGACCTGTTTTGAGTCAATTTAACATGGTTTGTGTGTTTTGAGTCTATTTAGCTTTTTTTGAGTTCTTTGAGTCTAGTTAAGTGTTTTTAAGACTAATTTTGTGTTTTTGAGTCAGTTTTAAGTAGATTAGCGTCCGTAGTTAATCCCCGGTCTAGAACAATCCCTACCTGCATATATACTACAATTGTCAACAATAGGGTTTAATTTGTGTGTCAAGTTAATTTTCACATCAAGAAAAACCAAACATTAAAAACCATACAAATTATGAGAAGTTTATCAAAATAATTATGAAAATAAATAAAACAATAGTACTATACCATATAAAAATATATTAGCCTCCAACCTAATGCACAATGGACGGCTAAGATTAAATCTTAGCCGATCCAATGGTCACCAATTTTTTAAATTTAATTTAATATATATATATATAATTATTATAGTTTTTAGGGGTATAAAATTGCTAAATTAATATATATATATATATATATATAATTATAGTATTTTTTTTAGGATTATAAAATTAATATTTTACTTATCATGTATCGTGTTACCTACATGTATACTCAAATCAACCCGTTATCTTAACAGGTGCTTATCGGGTTATCCGATAATGATCCGATTCGTTATCGTGTCGACCCGAACACCTATTAATTTCGTGTCAGGTTATCGGATCATGTCAAGAATTGACAGGCCTAATTCATATGAAACAAATCTTTAACACACCAAATCAAGAAATCACAGCTGCAGAAAACAAACAACATACTGAATCACATAATCACAACACAGAGACAAATTCACCTGATTCATGATGCAAATCACCTTCAAGAATCCAGATCAACTTCGACATTCCAGAGCTTCGAAATTCCAATCCAAACACAATAGCGAAAAACCTCATCAGGATCAAAGATGGCGACAAGCCAGAGTTTGCGATGATACCATATTAACTACTAAAGATAAAGCTTAAGAATCAAAGAATTGCATAATTGAGAAATGGAAGAAGGGGAAACTGTATTACTGATAACCAAATGTATTACAAGATGATTGTAATGAAAGCTATACAATTCCTAATATAGCCCAAATATCATAATTACAATAATACCCTTCTAACCACCACAACATATTAACAAACTTATTCACTAGAATAATGCCATGTGTCATTAAAGCTTAACGGAATGCTTTGAATCAAACGAGTTTCCTCCTCACAGAAAATTGCATTAACTAACTGCAAATTGCAAATAACTCCGACCTCATCAATTAAAATTTGAAATGTGAATAATGTTCCATCCAATCCATTGATTCTCGAGGCAACCAATTGTCACCCCATATTTGGATATGAGAAAATTGGGCTCCCTTACGAACAACCTTTCGAACCTCAATAACACTATAATCGGGCTCCCTTCACGAACAACCTTTTAAGCCTCAACAATACTTGAACAAGTTAGGTTGTCGCAAAGGAGTATTGATAATTTTTTGTTTTGAACAAATGATATTATTTACACTAAGGGGTTATGAGAGAAGGGTAAACCTCATAATGGACTAGCAATAATGTGGTTCAAATTCGATTTTGGCAAGAATCAAATCTAAAACCTCTGACTTACAAATGAAGATGAATAACAGTAGACTGTTGTACTGAATGGCAAGCAAAGCTAAATTAAAAGCATACAAATTATTAAATCCTGAACCACCCTCACTCTTGGGTTTTTACACGGTTTAAGCCATTGAAAAGCCAATGAATCTCAGAACTTTTCTTTTCCAAACATATTTTATCCACAGAAACTTAATGTATTTCGAAAGCATTTAATTTTTATAGGATACAATGTACTTTGGATTTCCAAAAGGACAACCTGCCACATGTTTAGGAGCCATTCTAGTATTCTACTCTATAGGAAATTACAGTTTAACGCACAAACAAAACTTATAAAAATCACAAAAAAAAAAGTTATACACATTATCAAATTGTGATTTACGCGCCAATAGAAGTAACAAACATTTAAAAAGCCATGTATTTTTCTTTCTAAAAGAACGTTCACACTGACAGCCTGACAAGAATTTATTGGCATTGTACAACATATTTAAGTTCAATGGGGAAGTGGTTTCTTGAAAATTTCTCAAGTAACTTTTAGTTAGTGTTACTTACCTTTTTTAACACTATAAGAGGCTCCAAGTTCGAATCTCCTAATGCCACTTACCTTTTTTAACATCGTTACAACTCTAAAAGGTTGAATATTCATCATCCAAAGTCAAACCCCAAAAACCCATCACAAACCAGGTGTCTTGGTCACGATCCAGACAATAATCAGGTTATAACGCAAGTAAAAACAAAGATCTGTCATGAATCCAAAAAATAAGCGTTACAATCTTTTAGCATGCTTTGCATCCATATAATGTAAAAGCAAATAAAGATACATGCATACATAATATACGAGGTCTTTAAAGGGAAGAGATTTCCGTTTAAAAAAAAATAGAGATTAGTTGTGGAATTCATATCACATCGAATCTCAATGATCCAACCTGTTTATTTTTAAACTTAGACCTCATAGATCATCCTTGGAAAATATATGCCAAATGAGAAATATTTGCGACACCTAATGAAATTCAAAGAAATTGATAAACACTTTATTTTACAAGAAAAAATAAAAAATAGGCAAATAATTTCGAATTAAATTGAATTTTTGTAAAGATAATTTATAAATCGAGACTTATAAAATAAACGATTCGGAAATTGAAGTTCTAACATAAAGTAAGCGCTACACTAGTTCCCACTTTTATCCAAAAATAGAGATCCCTTGGGGTGTGTGTGTGTGTGTGTGTGTGTGTGTGTGTGTGTAAATTGACAACGCATGCGGTTGTTGCAGTCCTCATCCCATGTGCGCTGCATTGTGCACCCGTCTTATTTAATTATTTAATTATTCAATTACTAACTTCACTATTCTTAAACAAGACATTCAAAGTTCCTTCCAGAAAGCTACTGTTGACCAAATAAATACAAAATTCACTCATATTTTAGTCCCGTCCAGCATGAACAAATACATTCTACAACTGAAATGACAATAATAGCCTTATTTCCTGCATTTGAATCTTTCTGCGTATGAATTAGTCTAGTAAACGAATCGGATCAACCCTATTCCACATCCCGAGTCCATATATAATCTGATTATCCAATTCGGATCGTATTTGAAATATCCGATTGGAAATCTCTAAACTCTTAATCCATCCTGTTTGACATAACTGGGAATAAGGAAATACTCTCAAGTGAACACACCCACTACAAATCATGCCCAAGATATTTTAATGTATGATGATTTAAAATTGGGGGTCCATATTTCTATACAACGTTAGAAACTTAACCACATATGCGAGCTCATTCTAACACAAAACAAAACAAAACAAAAACAAAAAGTACACATAAAAACCAAAAATGGAACTTGATGAAGTGAGAAACATACCAATTTACGCACACCTCAGTATCTGGTACTGTAAATCTCCACAATAGTTGCTAGAACGAAAGCCGCTCTTCATAGCCGCTTTCACTCTTTGAGACATTAAGAGCAGTTGGAGGCACGGTAGACCGTAAAAAACTGAAGGTATCATCCGTGGGCCTGTTAGAGGTGCATATATATGATCCAAGCAAAGGCAGTAACTAAAGGCATATGTACGTATATAACTACCCACAATCGACAAACAAAAAGCAGGTCCTGTAAATGATCAAGAACCGTCCACCCAGATCCACTTTCCAGCACTAAACAACTTCTGGAATATATTCAAACCATTAAACAAAGTATATGAAATTTTGCAGACCAAATCACAAATTTGCAAGACATTTGTCATTATAGGCTTGTCAATCACACCATCCTCCAATGCAATTTGATCCGAGAAATCAAAGCTGTAAAACCTTCATAATTAATCACACAACTTATGTTTATGCAAACATGTAGAGAGGTAACTATGTGGAACGTACGGGTGCAGTTTGAAGAATGTAAGGTGAGTGGAGGGAGAGCTTTCGGATGCAGAGGACTATAAACACCAGAGAGAGAGAGAGAGAGAGAGAGAGAGAGAGAGAGAGAGAGGGAGAGGGGAGGGGGAGAGTGGGGGGAGGCACACTTCGCAGAGAATGATAAATTCAATAACAACAGAGGTCGAAATACGAGTACATTAATCATACAGAACTTTAACAAATAGTATTGATGTCCTCGCCGTATGAGCTATAAAACCAATCTGAAAATTATGAATACCCAGAACACGGTTAACAAATAGTTATAAGCTATGTGCAGAAGCCCCATCGGCTATACTTTACAGAACAACACAAAGTAAAGGAACCTACTAGTCTTGTCTGAGGCTCCAAGTCTTCTGTATACATAAATGTACAACCCACTTCCAGCTTCAGAAAGGGACAATATACACCCATAACTATGTTAGAAAGCCCTAAACAGCTCTTCAAGGGACTAAACAATCTCCCCATTCCTGAATGCATTATCCCCACAATCTGCAGCTGGGTCCAACCCACAAGGAGAATCAAACCATTTCGAATTCGCTTGATAGAAGCTATCGACCTGTAAACCAACAAGACCTACATCTGCCCCTATACCCTCATCATGTCTTAAGGACTTGGTTAGTTTAGTATCCTCACAATCAAGCATGCTCTTCTCATCAAATTCACTGCACTTCAACCACTTTTCGGGCTTACAAGGGTCACCGATCAGATCTTTTGGAGTCCTGCAGTCTTCCCTCAGCTGCTCCCAAGGGACACCATCTCCAAGAGTTCGCCCAAAACTGTCTTCATCATCCTCAATCAAATCAGTGTCCTTGCCATCTCCATATAAACGTTCATGATGGTGATCACTCCAATGGGCCAAATCATTATCCCCAACCAAAATATCACCTGCAAGCGTCTTATCCTGTAGCAAATCCATTGGCTTTGAACTCTCCTCTCCTACTTGTCTAACTTTATTCACAAGATCAAACAAATCTCGAGACACTGAACTCAAAAGCTCCTGCGGCATTTTCACAATTTTCTCTTCCAAAAGCCCAACTTCAGCTCTCAATTCCTGCACCTGCTGCATCACTAAAAACTGCATGTCCCCCTCATCCTTCCCGAACAATCCAAACCCATCATTGTCCAATTCCTCACTGACCCCATACACAGTATCCTGATCCATAAAAATCCCACCTTTGTGCCCCACAACCCGATGCATAATCCTCGCATTTCCGTCCAAAGGACCCGGCTCATGCCCTGAATGCACAGCATACAGTTTAAACACTGCCACCCCCTCCTCCTGATACACAAAAGTCTTGTCCTTTTCATTGTAATTCATAATCGGAACAATGGCCCTAATCCGAAACCCGCACCCACACCTCTTTGAAGCATACGGCTCCCTCTTCAAAATCTTGGACTTCTTCGCCACGGGCTCCCCGGCCCTATGACAAGCATAGTCCTTAACCTCAGCCATAAAGGGCTTATACCTAATATACTTCTGCCTTATACAAAGAACCACCTTATGCTTAGCAGCCAATTGCTGAAGCCTAGTGGGCACCTCTTTAGCAGGCACATCAAAAGACTCGGTATACTCAAACCGCCGGCGTTTGCCCCTCCCGGCAAGCCCCGAACTGTCCGTGGAGCACACGGGGCATGCAGCAACACAAACCCTAATGTAACTCTCAGGAATTCCATAAAACTTAGCACCTACAGTCCAAACCTGCTTAATCCTATCAATGGTTTCCTTCAACCCTAAATGCTTCAAATCGGCATCGCTATGGAAACTCATAACAATGTCTTGCCACTGATTAATGTGAGAAACGAATTGCTGATTATTGTTCTTGAAACACAAGAATTCGTTACCGTTTTGGTCGTCGTGGGCGGCGAGCTTGTCCTGGATGCGCTTCCAGGCGGTGACGTAGGCGGTGTCCTCGTTGCGGTCCTTCCAGACGGCGCGCCAGGACTTGAGGACAGGGCGGGGCGTGGCGGCGCGGATCTCGGCGGGGGTGGCGAGACGGGCGTCGAGGATGCACCTGATCATGAGGGAATGAGACTCAGGGTTGAAGGTGTAGAACTGGGAGGAGATGTGGGGCTCCGGGGAGATGTAGATGGGCTGGGATTTCGGGTCGGATTTCGGGTTAGGGTTCGAGACGTCGTCGTTCTCGTCGGAGGAGTGGGAGGGGGAGGAGGAGGGGGAGCGGAAGAGGTCGATTTCCGGGGGGAGGGGGAAGACGGGGTCGTGGAGGACGACATCGTCTGAAGGGAGTGAAATGGAGGGATGCGATTCAATGATCTGGTGGGAAGGAGGGCCCAGATCATGGTGGCTGTGGTGGAAATGATGGTGGAAGAGATCTTCTGTTTTGTGAGGATTCATAGAAATTGAATTGAAAAACTTGTTTTCAAAAAGTATCTTGTTCTAGTAATCCTCTCTTCTCTTGCTCTACTGTTTTTTGCTACTTGCTGTTTTCTGATGCTTTTTGAGTTTGTTTTTCGTTTTTCTCACAATTTTTGTGAGGCACGCACGCAGCAGCAGCAGAGCAGCAGACAGAGAGAGAGGGTCTGTCTCTCCAAAGCCTCATCCCCAGGACAGGGCCCTTCTATTTTTGCCCTTTACTTTCTCTCTCTTCTCTCTCTCCTCTCTCTCTCCTCCTCTTTCTTTTGTTTTTTTTTTTTTATTTTTTTTACTCACTCTCTTTTCTCCCCTCCTTTTTTCTTTGGCCTTTCAAAAGTAATCGCCTTCGTAGTGCAGTTTTTAAAAACAGGTTGTAAATTGCTTTTAATAAAAATAAAAGAGTTGAGTCTTTCTTGGAATACCTTTATTAGTTTCTACAAATAATATTATGTATCCTTATACACTTATTTCATTTCTTGGAGAACAAAGCTGCCACCTTCATTGCCGCAACCATTGTAACTACAACCACAACTGAAACCACAGTCGTCGTTGTTGTCCCTAGAATTGTTACCTCTACACCCCACCACTCCGCCGCCACCACTGCCATTGTCGTCAACAACCTTATTACCATATACAATCTATCAAATGTTCAACTGCTTTATTTAATAATTAATTATTCTTAAAACACAATAGAAGTAATGGTTTTAAGAAGCACAACAATCTTAAACTGGCTTAGAGAAAGTTTGATTTTTTTTTTCCATTCACACTTGGTATTTCTCTTGATTTTTTATTTGGTCCTTTTATGGTATGTTTTTTGACACACCCCGACCGAGATCAGGGCGTGCTAGCCGTCACGTGGAAGTGACGTAGCCATGTGCACAGTGCGGAAGCTAATAAAGTAGTAATGTAAAAGTACGAATAATCAAAAACTAGCATACATAAGGTAGAAGTAGTAAGTGCTAGTGTAAGTGAGACGCTAAGTTCAGAGCTAAAACGCCTAAAGCAGTCCAACTAAAATAGCGTTACAACAGTGCACCCGAAGGTGAACATACGCTGGTGATCGTCTGTCAGAAATGCCGAAGAAAGCCCTCTGGGAAACCACCGAACCAACTGAAAAGCTAGAACCTGGAGGGGCGCAAAACAAAAGTGTGAGTGGGCAAAAACAAAGCTTTTCGAAAACCATTTCAAAAAATATGTCACACTTGCATACACTTTGATTTTCAGAAAATAAACATATGCACGTATATATAGATATGCCAATCATGCTCCATAATATGCCATGTCGGAACCTCAGAGTGAAATGCAAGTGCTCAGGTATAAATCACATCAATAATACATAATCTGGCAGCCGGAGTCACCTAACATGACCTGTACGGCTGCATCTAGAGCTCAATCTCAATCACTATAACTGAACCTGCCCACAAGTCGGAACCACCTAAAGTGGTCTGTACGACAGGCCTAGGTGTAATACATATAAACGCTCTAGTGCTACGATCACGTGAAGGCTGTGCGAATAATCGCGGGTCACCTACGAGTCGGAACCACCTAACATGGTCTGTACGACAAGACTGTGCACCTAACTTGGATCCAAGCTGAGCGTATGGTGCGGGAGGTGAACAACACGTGAAGGACTGTGCCCTACTCTGGGCGGGAGCTGATGCTGACTAAGTAAGCACACAAATTAAAACCCTCTTGTGACAATTGTAGTATATAAATAAGTAGAGATCGTTCTTAACCGGGGATTAGGAGGGATTGCAAAATCACTTGGAAACTGACTCAAAAACGTAAAATAAAGTTTGAAACACTAAACTAGACTCAAAGAATGCAAAACTAACAATAAAACACTAAAACAAATCAAAAGACTCGAAGAATACAAAATGCTTATAAACACAAACTAAGACACTTTCTAACTAAATTGGACACTAAGGTAGAGGGGGATTGAGGTTTTGACGAAAATAAATTAAATGCACAAATTGTAATTTAAAGGCAGAATTTAAATATGAATGTGATGAAATATGGAATGAATGCTAGCTAGAAGGTTCTTCTCCACACATGTCGCACTTGCATACAATTTGATTTTCAGTTGGTCTTTCGATAAATTATAAATACTCAACGCCCCAAGTTAACTGTGAATTGCACTAATTAACCATCAGTTTTTCCACAAGTTATTAAGTTGGATGATTGCATACGACAACCCAAAACATTCCCTACAAGTTCCCTACATGAATTGCATAATAGAGATACAAGCAAGAATCATTAAGTTCTATGAAAAACATAAGCATTGACGAAGCATTCGTTACTATTTTTTCATTCATTCATTTTTTCTTTTCTTTTCTTTTTTTTTTTTTTTTTTTCTCGTGCCTATGGCACATAACTCACATCAATAATCCTTCCCCCACACTTATTTCCTGCAACACATTAATCAAAAGGAATTCATTGCTTACTATGCTTCAAGAACAAGGGTAAGGATGGTCCTAATCTAGGCTAGGTGAGGATAATGTGGGTTAACAAAGAACATGGGCTAACATAGCTCAATGGGGTTAAACTTAAACACAAAATGAATGAAGGGCACATGGTTGTTTGGCTTTGATGGTGGTCACTACACAACTTCATCTTGAATATGTGTTATGCAAATCAATGACATGCTTTGAATGAAATGGGCATGAGTTCTAGCATTTGGAACTAAGTGATAAAACGCCTTCTAAGTAGTAACCAAGCAAAGAATAATGAGATCATGCAACGACTTTAGAAAACAATGACACACAGATTATTACTCTCCAAATAACGTTTAGGCTCAAGTCTCACAGGGATGTAGCGTTTGTTTAAGTTCCTTCCTTCAAGCATGTTACAAAAACTAATTTTTTTCTTTTGTGATTACATGTGAATTCGTAAACTATAACTACAACCAAGCATAAACCAAAGAGTATATCAAACGTCCAACCATGTTGGTAACTTTCTTTAACCATCATGCAATTAAAAACCAAATCCTCATCATTGCGTTGGAAGGTGACCTACGACACAAACAAACACACAAAAACAACTCTTTTTGGGTTTTTCAAAACAATTTTTCAAATTTTTATGGTATTTTCGGATTTTTAAATCAACACACTCACTCTTAAACACTCTAAAATAGCTTAAAAACACTTAAAAACAGCAAAGAACAAGTTTAGACATGTTAGGTGGTAAAACTCTACGAATTTCATGCACAAATATCTCAAAACAGAATGTTACCCCCCCCCCCACACTTAAACTAAACATTGTCCTCAATGCTTTAGACACAATGAAAAACATTACACAAAACATAAAGTAAGCAACAAAGGAAAGGGTTTAGGGACGCAAATCTGAGTGTGGCGCGATTCCCAAGTTCTTCCTTTGTTGATTGCATGGGTTGCCTCCCACGAAGCGCTTGCTTTAACGTCTTCCAGCCAGACGAGACCTTCTTTTCAAACTTCCCTAGGTCCCACGGCATGGAATTGATCCTTGAATGGAAGGTGATACTTGAAGTGAACTGGCATTGGTTTGAATTCTAGTGTAGGTGCCTGATTCATCAAAATCAGCCAGTTAGTATAAAATGTAATGGAATTTGGAGAAGATGACTTACTTGTTTTGTCCGACAAGAACTCAATGACAAACACCACTCCTTTGAAAGTTTCAGGGATATTGGACTTGGCTAGATTGCATGTGATGGTTATGACTTGTTCAATGTCATCAAATTCAACTTCTTTGGGTTTTGTGGTTTCAAATATGTCCTCTTTGATGCCTTCTACATCTTCTCCAGCCACTACCTTCTCTTGAATCATTCTTCTTGGTGTACAAAGTCCTTTGAAGAATTCAACACCATCTAAAACTTGCTGTGTTGCACCAAGAATTGGAATAGCATTCTGCACCTTTAGGAAGGCTTCCACGATGTCCTTCTTACTCTCTTCTTGGTTGGGAATCAAAAACCTGCTAGGAAAAGGGACATTGGGTGGAATAACATCAGAATAACATGGAATTGGGACGTCCTTACTTGTGGTGGGTGGTTTAGAGGGCTTAGGGGGCTGCGGCAAGGGTTGTTCTACCCTTGCCGTGTGCATGTCTTCTTCCTCATCCTCAATTAGCAGCTCCTCATCCACTTCTTGGTCACGAAATTGTCCTACAAATTCCGCTATCTGCCCAATTTGCTTTTCCAAGTGGTTCAACCTTTTGTCTCGATTTTGCATTGCTTTCTTTTGATTTTCTTGCCCCTGAGACAAATTGGTGAGTAACTTAATAAGCGTATCATTATACAAAGATGCACCTGAATTTGTTTGGGCAGGTTGTATATGAGGTTGTGGTGGCTGCATAGGGCTTGAATAGAACTCCTCATATGGCTGCCAATATGCTTCTTGTTGAGCCTCCTTGGCTTGATTTGTGACCCCTGCACCAAAGAATTTAATTCATTAAGAATTTGATTGTAATCTATTGACGAACTTGAATTTAATTGAGCATATTGCGTATGAAGTTGTGGTGGCTGCATAGGTCTTGAATAGAACTCCTCATATGGTTGCCAATATGCTTCACGTTGAACTTGTTGAGCTTCCCACCACATAGAGTTTGAATGATCCCTCCAATCTCTTTGTGGACATTGATTGGCTTGGAATCCTTGCCTATATGAAGCACCAAATGTAGGGACACTCTGCATTGTGGTCCTTTCGGCATACGGCGACAATTGAGAAGTAAGATTTGCCAATTGAGCTTGAATGCTAGATAAATCCATATCTTACTTCTCTAGTACCTAAAATCAAAGAAAGAGAACTAAATCAAATATCAAAAGTAACAACAAACAAAGAAAACAACACTAAGTTAGAAACTAAAACGAAAACAACTAAACCAAAAAGAAAAGAACCAAGGGATTAGCAAAGTTGCTAATCCCCGGCAACGGCGCCAAAAATTTGATGCGAACTAAGTAAGCACACAAATTAAAACCCTCTTGTGACAATTGTAGTATATAAATAAGTAGGGATCGTTCTTAACCGGGGATTAGGAGGGATTGCAAAATCACTTGGAAACTAACTCAAAAACGTAAAATAAAGTTTGAAACACTAAACTAGACTCAAAGAATGCAAAACTAACAATAAAACACTAAAACAAATCAAAAGACTCGAAGAATACAAAATGCTTATAAACACAAACTAAGACACTTTCTAACTAAATTGGACACTAAGGTAGAGGGGGATTGAGGTTTTGACGAAAATAAATTAAATGCACAAATTGTAATTTAAAGGCAGAATTTAAATATGAATGTGATGAAATATGGAATGAATGCTAGCTAGAAGGTTCTTCTCCACACATGTCACACTTGCATACAATTTGATTTTCAGTTGGTCTTTCGATAAATTATAAATACTCAACGCCCCAAGTTAACTGTGAATTGCACTAATTAACCATCAGTTTTTCCACAAGTTATTAAGTTGGATGATTGCATACGACAACCCAAAACATTCCCTACAAGTTCCCTACATGAATTGCATAATAGAGATACAAGCAAGAATCATTAAGTTCTATGAAAAACATAAGCATTGACGAAGCATTCGTTACTATGAATTGCATGAAACTTATGCTAAGAATTCATTCAACGCGATCGTTTTCAAGCGACCTTCACTACTTGTGATTATAAGATTGTAACTATTAGGTGAAACTCCCTCATAATCTAGCATCATATTCATGCATGAAAACTAAGCGTGCACTCTCAATCAACATACACAAATAAGTTATCAATCAAATAGATGAACGAATTGAATCCACAACTTATGAAATTCCAACCAAAAGTAATCAATTCATATTGCAAGCATAAACATGGTTTCGAATCACCCCCTAGCTAACTAGGGGGATTTAGCCTCTCATAGTCACAAAAAGAAAAATAAAATTGAATTTAAACATTAAGAACAAAGGAACGATTACACCTAGAACGCCCAACGAATCCACTTGAATTTCTGCGCGTCTAAGTCCTCTTTCCTCTTCTCCTTGCTGCGGCAGTGAGGTTAAATGGTGTTTGGATGTGGAAATTCCTGGAATAGAAGGGGGATAGCACGGATTGAAGATAATATGGTGTGAAGGTGGCTGCGGATTGGTGGAGAAGATATGCGGCTGTTTGTGAAAAAATCTGGAAGATGCGGCTGGAATTGAAAAGGCACGGCTGGTGTGTGATAGGGTGATTGTTGCGGCTGATGGAGAATATAAAATATGCGGCTGGTTGTGAATAAAAATGGGAAAAGAATGGCACGGTTTTAATGGATTTTTGTGGCTGCGTGAATATGGGGGATTATTGAGATGGTGCGGCTGTGATGGAGAAAAGGTGTGGAAGAAGGCACGGGTTCTAGGGTGAATAATGGGAAAGAATGGCTAAGAAGAAAATATATAAATATGGTGGCTACGGCATTTGTTTAAGGGAATTAGGTTTTTGGGGGGGAATTATGGGAAAGAATTGCGGATGTTATTAAAAATGGGATATGGTGGCTGAATGATTGATGAAAAAAAATATGAATAAATATTGCACTAGGATTAGGAAAAAGGTACGGCTAATTGGTGGAAACCCTAGGGTTTTAGAAATTTAAACCCTAGTTTATTTTTATTAACTAAAATTCACCTAAAGGCTGCTAGAATGTAGGAAATAAAATCAGAAATTAAAGAGGGAATAATTAAAAGGTGCGGCTAGGGCCTTGGTTTTGTGTCCTAAAGCGCCTACAAGGACTTCAAAGTGGCTAGAAAATACGGACGTTTAAGATTAGGAAAGGTTACCACAACGGGAAACTTAGGGTCAACTTTCCTAAAATAGGAAGCCTTGTTTGAGTAGGATTCTTCGTTTTGGTAAGAATTCCTCGTTGGCGTAGGAATTCGTCGTTTCTTCAAGTCTTCCACTCATTCATTCCTCTTTCGCTCCAAAAGACTCCAATTTGCATCTTCTTGCACACTTTGGCCTTATAATCTGAAAATACACAAAAGTGGCCTTAAACACTAAAACAACTAAGTAAACACAACATAAATGCACGAGAACAAGCTAATTAAGTCGCATGAATATGCTCCTATCAGGAGCACTAACACCGGGGGTGCAGGTTATGAGCTCTCTGATGCGAGAATTATACGCACACAAATTAGACCCTATTTGTGACAATTGTAGTAATGATGTAAGTAGGGATCGTTCTAACCGGGGATTAACTAGGGGTGCTGATAGGAGCATATTTAGGCGACTTACTTAGCTTGTTTTCGTGCATTTATATTGTTAATTCCTAGTTGTTTTAGTAGTTTAAGCCATTTTCGTGTGTTTTTAGGTTCATATGGCTAAGGAAGCAAAAATGAGCATTTTGGAGCATTTTGGAGTAAAATTGGGCTTGGAATGGATGGCTTATGCTTGGAGCCAAAATGTTGGACGAAATTGAAGGCCTTGTATGCACTTTAGGACATACAACAACGGGCCTAGCCCATTCTCTCTTAAACCAACCCCAAGGCCATGCATTCCCTTCCAATTCCAACATCCACAATCACTTCAAAGCCATGCAAAACCTTTCAACACCCTAGCACATTCTCATTCATTCACATGTTTTCATTCAACCACATGCACTCATCATCATTCAACCTAGTTGTCACTCACATGCTTCCCCATTTCATTATTCATTCACCTTTCATTCAACCTAGTTGCCACTCACATGCATTCACACACACTTCACACAAACAACAATCACTTCCCTAGTTTGCCGTGCATCCCCTTACATTTTCAGCATTCCACTTCATCATTACACCACATTCTCCCTCTTTAATCCACATGCATTCATCATCATTCACTCTAGTTTTAATTCACATGCAAACACATGCATTTCCAGCTTTCCCCCCTAACATTTCCAGCTTTTCTTCATCATTGCAGCCACCATTCACTCTTCATTTCACATGCATTCATCACCAACCAACCTAGTTGTCACTCACATGCATTCCCTTCAATAAATCAGCCAACACATGCACCCATCACCCAAAAACAACTCCTTGCCATGCACATGCATTCCCCTTGTACAATTCCAGCTTTCCACCCACTTTCCTAGCTGTTTTTTACATGCATTGCAGCCACATTCTCTCACATTCTCACCCATTCTCTCCTTATAAAACCATGCAATCCCATCACACAATTCATTCATTCCACACCTCCCTTCATACAACTCAAACCAACACAAAAACACATCCATTCAAGCTTGCCGTGGCCTTCACTTCCATTTCCAACATTCTTCTCTTCTATTTCCACCACTCCCCAACCCTCCAAAACACTACCCAACCATTCCCATTCATACACAATACACACCAACAATATCCTTAGACCTTGTATTACAACAAAGAGGAGGAGAAAGGCCTAAACGTTCATACAATTCAAGTTTGAGTTGTTGGAATTTTTAGGTGTTTTCTTTTCCTTGATTCCAATAATTAAATTTAATTATCTTTGTTTTGTACGTATGAGGAACTAAACCCCCCCATTGGCTAGGGGGGGGGTTCGAAATACATGTTTATGCTTGCAATATGATTTGATTACTTCCAATTGCGTTTCATAAGTTGTGGATTCAATTTGTTTAACTATTTGATTGATAACCTATTTATGTATGTTTATTGAGAGTGCACGCTTAATTTTCATGCATGAATATAACGCTAGAATATAAGTAAGTTTCACCTAATAGTTATGAACTTATATTCACAAGTGGTGGAGGTTGCTTATAAACAATCGCGTTAAGTAAATTCTTGGCATAAGTTTCATGCAATTTATAGTAACGAATGCCTCGTCAACACTTATGGTTTTCAAAGAACTTAATGATTCTTGCTTGTATCTCTATTATGCAATTCATGTAGGGAACTTGTGGGGAATGCTTTGGGTTGTCGTATGTGATAGGAGCATATTCATGCGACTTAAATGGCTTGTTCTCGTGCATTTACGTTATGTTTCTCTAGTTATTTTAGTCCTTTATGCTTCTTTTGTGTGTTTTCAGGTTCTAAGGGCAAGGTATGCAAAAGGATGCCTTTTGGAGCCTTTTGGAGCAAATTAGAGATTGGAATGGATATCATATGCTTGGAGCCAAGAGGATGGACGAAATTAAAGACTGGAAGCAGGAAAGTTAAATCCTAAAAGACCTCATGTTTAAGCATCATTGAAGACTCCTACGCATTTTAGAACACAAAAACAACATTCCTTGCAACCTTAGGACATTGTCGTGTGTTTCCTTGTGTCTCCCTTCCTTGCCATGCAAGGAAGGGCTTTGTTCCCTATTTTAAACACTTAAAGCATTCACTTATCATATCATTCACTTAACATATCATTCACTTATCATATCATTCACTTAACATATCATTCAATTATCATATCATACACTTATCACTTATCACTTCCATTCACTTATCATACACTTATTACTTATCACTTCCATTCACTTATCACTCATCACATATCATTCATTTATCACTTATCATAATCATACACTTATCACTTATCATACTCATAATCATCTACACATTTCAACCATTTAAACATATGCATTTCAACTCACATGCACACCCACCTCTTTCCAACATTTCACATGCATTTCCACCTTGTTCATGCTTTCCTATTTCATTATTCATTCACTTTGCATTCATTCAATTCACCCACATGCACTCTTAATCATTCATCCATTTCACACAAATCCCTCTTTGCCGTGCAAATGATATTCCCTCCACATTCTTTGTTCCCACCAATCACATGCATCATCATCATGAAACCAACCTTGCCACATGTTTTCCAAGCTTTCCCCCTTCATCATTAAGCCACATTCACTCCCATTTCTCTCCCCTTAACAGCCCTAAACCGTTCATAATTAAAGGACACCATTCAACACACACATGCACCAAAAGACAACATTGCCATGCATCACATGCATTTCCCTTGACATTTTTAGCCATCACACTTCATCATTACACCACCATTCACTCTTTAACCCACACACACTTCACACAAACAACATTCACATGCATTCACATGCATTTCCAACACAAAACACACTCAAAACCGTGGCCACCTTTGCATTTCAGCATTCCCATTTGCATTTTCAGATTTCCAGCTTTCCAACCTAGCCAAGTCACATGCATTCATTCATAATCATTCACCAAACATGCAGCCACATTTCCACCCACCTCCTAGCTGTCATGTTCCCTCCATTACTCCTATAAATACCCTTGCATTCATTCATTCATGGATCATCTCATTTCATACACAAAATAGCCACAAACACATCCCTTTCTCCCTTGTGCCGTGAGTCTCCCTTAGAATCCAAAAACCATCTTCCATTTCCACCACTCTTCATCCATTTCCATAATTCCCCAACACTTCCATCCCCCCAACCAATTATCCCTAGACCTTATGCTACAAAGAAGAGGAAGAGAAGAGGGCCTAAATGTTCATACAATTCAAGTTTGAGTTGTTGGAATGTTTAGGCGTTTCTTCGATTTCAATGTTTAATTTCAATTCTCTTTGTTTTGTACGTATGAGGAACTAAACCCCCTTTAGCTAGGGGGTGATTCGAAATATATGTTTATGCTTGCATTATGATTTGAGTACTTCTAATTACGTTTCATAAGTTGTGAATTCAATTTGTTTAACTATTTGATTGATAACCTATTTATGTATGTTTATTGAGAGTCGACGCTTAATTTTCATGCATGAATTTGACGCTAGAATATAAGTGAGTTTCACGTAATAGTTATGAACTTATATTCACAAGTAGTGGAGGTTGCTTATAAACAATCGCGTTAAACAAATTCTTGGCATAAGTTTCATGCAATCATAGTAACAAATGCCTCGTCAACACTTATAGTTTTCATGATGCTTAATGATTCTTGCTTGTATCTCTATTATGCAATTCATGTAGGGAACTTGTGAGGAATGCTTTGGGTTGTCGTATGCAATCATCCAATTCATTAACTTAAGGAAAACTTGACGGTTAATTTAAGCGGACCTAATTAACCCGGAGCGTTGAGAATTCATGGTTTATTGAAAAGCAATTAGATTCGTTTTATATGCAAGTATAACATGTATGGAGATGAACCCCTTAGCTAGCCATCCCATCCATTCATTTCCGTCACATTCATTTTTATAATTTGTTTTTATTTCCAAGTTTCCATTTTACTTTAAAGTTCGTCCAAATCCAATCCCCCTTTATTTTGTTTAAGTTTTAGTCTTAATCTTTCTTACTTTTAAGTTTTGCATTTTTCGAGTTTAGTATAGTGTTTTAAACTTGTTTTTACGTTTTTGAAGTTCAAATCCAAGTGGTTAACAATCCCTCCTAATCCCCGGTCCAGAACGATCCCTACTTATACTTAAACTACAATTGTCAAAAAGAGGGTTTAATTTGTGTGCGTATAAAACTCGCATCAAATTTTGGCGCCGTTGCAGGGGATTAGCAACTTTGCTAATCTCTTGGATTGTTTTATTTTCGTTTGTGTGTATATATTTTTAGTTTTATTTTGTTGATTTTAGACGCAAGACATGGCACTTGATAATGTTTCCCTTTTGTCACAGCTTATAGAAGAGTACCAAATGCAAAGAGTTGGTACATTTGATCATATTCAATCAAGGAACGACATGTTTTCCAATACTTACAATTCGGATTGGAGTGATCATTCAAACTCTATGTGGTAGGAACCTCAAAATATTCAACAAGAAGGATATTGGCAGCCTTATGAGGAGTTCTATTCAACGTCTATGCATCCACCACAACCTCATATTCAATATGCCTAACCAAACTCAAGTTCGTCAATAGATTATAATCAAAAGCTTAATGAAATACTTTGTTTGGTGCAGGGTTCACAAAACCAAGTCGAGGAGGCTCAACAAGGAGAATATTGGCAACCATATGAGGAGTTCTATACCACGCCTATGCAGCCACCACAACCTGCCCAAAGCAATGTAAGTAATTCAAACGATAATGATACGATTTTTCAATTACTTATTACTTTGACGCAGGAAGTCCAAACTCAAAACAAGGACGAACAAAATCAAGACAAGAAGTTGGGTAAATTGGAGGAGCAAATTGAGCAGATTATGGGGTTCATGAAACAAATTCAAGAGCAAAGTGAACTCTCCAACTCAACTATTGAAAACGCGAAGGAAGATTTTGAAATCCATAATGCTATCACTTTGGGAAATGCTATGGAGGTTGGAACGGACCTTAAATCAAATTACAAGGAAGATGAGGAGCTGCTAAATGAGGAAGAGGAACACACGCAACCTATGGCAAGGGTGGAAACACCTTCGCCGCAGGCACCTATTGCTCTTACGCCATCCAATTTAGGTAAGGTTGTTCCAAAGTTAATTATTGCTAACCCCGTTCCACTGAATGTCCCTATTCCTTGCAGGTTTCTGAATTCCAAGGAAGAAGAAGAAGGTGAGAAAGACATCTTGGAAACCGTTCCAAAAGTGCAAAGTATGGAATATCAAGAATTCGTCAAAGAGGATGTTCTGGAGGCAAACAATCCCAAAGAAGTTGAATTTGACGACATTGGACAAGTCATAACCATCACATGTAATCTGACCAAGTCCAATATCCCTGAAACTTTCAAGGGAGTGGTGTTTGTCATTGAGTTCTTGTCGGAGCACACAGGTAAGCCGCCTCCTCGAATTTCAATTTTCTTTTATACTGATATGTTGTTAATGATCCAGGCACCCACTCTAGAATTTAAACCATTACCGGATCATCTCAAGTATCACCCGCCATTCAAAGATAAATTCCACGTCATGGGTCCTAAGTGAGAAAAGAAGTTCTTAGTCCGGTTGCAAGACGTAAAAGAAAGCGCTACATGGGAGGCAACCCAATACAGTAAATAAAACAAAGCTTGTTCATTGATTTTTTTCGATAAATTACAATTGTATCTAAACATGGCAGAAAGATGGAGCCTTTACAAAGGTTGTGTACGTGAGGCCCCACTATGTGGCAACACTCTCGGAACAGAAGGCATTGGAACAGAAGGCATTGGAGCGGGAGGCATCGGAGCAGAAGGCATCAGAGCAAGAGGCATAGGAGCGGGAGACACCGAAGATAGATCATTCAAGGCCCCAAACCTTGGTGGAACGCTGGATGACCCAGGAAAGAGGTGCCTCTGGAAGAAAGCCGCAAGCCTTTGACGGTCATCAAGCTCATCAAGTTTCCTCTTCATGCCTGACGAATAATTATTGGCAAGCACGTGCAAACTTCGGTTCTCGTACTTAAGCTGTTTGATCTCCTGCTTAAGACTCTCCACCTCCGCCATCAAGGATTCAACCTGAAGGGAGCGAGCAAGAAGGCGTTGGCCCATGTTGGACACAGAGCCAGCGCACTGAACACTCAGAGCCAGAGATTCTTGAACGGCCAACTCATCGGACCGTCCTGAAAGCAGCTGACTATCTTTGGGAGTGAGGAGGTTCCGAGCCACTATCGTAGCCATTGTGGGATCGGTCATCACAGAGTCCTCATCTGTAAGAGGGCCATGGGAAGATAAGAAAGACGGGCACCATAACTTACCCTGACGAGGCGCGACCGGATCACTGCTTAGACTCAAATCTAAGCAAAGGTTCGATTGGTTGGATGAGCTAGCCATTGTTCACGAAGTTAAAAGAGAAGGGTTGGATGGAGTAAAATCTCGACGGGCCGAAGATGATTTTTGGGAAGTCTTCAAAGTGTGCAGATAGAGGTGATCGATCACCTCTATTAAAGGATAGGCGACACAATCACCAATTCAGAATTGAAGAGACACCGCTCTTCAAAACCGGAATTTCCGGCGTAAAGATCGCCAGCTCGTCAGACGCAATCCCGGGTTTTCAGAAAGCGTGTGTAACTTTGTCAAAAGCTCCCAGCTTTTCAGAAGACGCGTGGAAGGCGAGAAATCAGCTGCAAACTTTAGCCGACAAACGTGGGTGACAAAGCCGAAAGCTCCCAGCTTTCCAGAAAGCGAGTGCCACTTTGTCAAAAGCTCCCAGCTTTTCAGAAGACGAGTGCCACTTTGTCAAAAGCTCCCGGCTTTTCAGAAGACGCGTGGAAGACATTGCCGCATCCGTACTGCCATTTGCCATTACGATTCCTATATACATCAACATTCATGGCAAGGCATACACCCAGAAGCGCATAACTTTCCTTCTCGGGCGAGAATGTAAATGCAACCAACCCTCTCAAACATGCTCAGTTTTCTCCTTCTCTTGAGAACACACTTTCAACCATGGATGTATCCCCCAAAGAAGATACCAAATGCCTGGAGTACAATGGAGGCAAGAGGAAACGGTGGATCAAAGCATGTGGATTCATTCGCTGCCTTTTCGAAAGCAAAGGTATCTCATATCATCAAGGGCGAAAGCAAATGTATCTCATATCATGCTCTTTCCCTGTCTTTTCCTTTGTCCTTGATATTACTTGCATGGCAAAGTGAAAGAAGCAATCAGCCGGCACTTGGAGTCTATCTGGACTCTATTCCCTGGTTGCTTACCTAGCTTTGCTGAGCTATCCTCTAACCCTCTTCAATACGAATTGGAGAGATTGAACAAAGAAACAGATAAGAGGAGGAAGCTCAGACCTTCGGGGGAGACCACAAGAATCCTGCTGCCCAGTTCAAGAGTAGCACAAAGGAAAATCAACGATCGGAGGAAACCAAAAGAATCTCCAGCTCAGTTCAAGAGTAGCCTGTGGAAAAACTCAAGATGAAGCCTCACTGCAATCACTAAGGAGAAGATGGAACGAACACTCCATAACCAGATTTGCATCTCTAAACTCTTCTCTTTGTTAGATACATTCTGCCATATTTAGTATGTTTAGTTGCTTTTTGTGTGTTTACTTATGTTTTGTGTGAATCTATGCTTAAAACATTGAGGACAATGTTTGATTTAAGTGTGGGGGGGTAACTAAGTATATTTATGCAAATTCGTGGGATTTTATCACCCATAACTTTAAATGTTGTTTCTTGCTGTTTTTAAGTGTTTTTAAGTTTAGTGTGTTTTGACTTAAAAATTCAAAAATCACATAAAAATTTGAAAAACATGTTTTGAAAAGCCTAAAAAGAGTGTTTTGAGTCGTTTTTGTGTCGTAGGTCACCTTCCAACACAATGATAAGGATTTGGTTTCTAATTGCATGACTGTTGAAAAGAGTTATAAACATGGAGAAAAGTTTGATTTACTCTTGGTATATGCTTGGTTATGGTTATAATGTATGACTTCATATGCAATCATAAAAGAAAAATTCGTTTTTGTAACATGCCTGAAGGAAGGAACTCAAACAAACGCTACAGCCCTGAAAGACTTGAGCCTATAACGTTCTTTGGAGAGTTAAAATCTGTGCATTATTGTTTTCTAAAGTCGTTGCATGATCTCTGATAGGAGCATATTCATGCGACTTAAATGGCTTGTTCTCGTGCATTTACGTTATGTTTCTCTAGTTATTTTAGTCCTTTATGCTTCTTTTGTGTGTTTTCAGGTTCTAAGGGCTTAAGGAAGAAAAAAGATGCATTTTGGAGCATTTTGGAGCAAAATTGGGCTTGGAATGGATGGCATATGATTGGAGCCAAAATGTTGGACGAATTTGAAGGCCTTGTATTCACTTTGGACATAAAACAAAGGGCCTAGCCCATTCTCTCTTAAACCAAGCCCTTTGCCATGCATTTCCTTCCAATTCCAAAGCCCACAATCAATTCAAATGCCATGCAAATCCATATTCAACACCCTAAACTACAAGCATGCATCATCTCACCAAGCAATCAAACAAGCCACATGCATGTCCCTTTAATCATTCAACCACATTCCCACTTTCCTAGCTAACCCTACATGCATTCTTTATTCACTCTTCATCATTGCACCACAAATCATTCACCCACATGCACTCATATTCCCATTTCCTTTCCAACATCTCACATGCATTTCCACCTTCCTACTTCATCATTTCACCACATTCTCCCTCTTTAACTCACATGCACCCAAACAAAGCCAACCTAGCTAACCCTACATGCATTATTTATTCACTTTTCATCATTGCACCACCAATTCACCCACATGCATTTCCAACCATTCACACCCCTTTAATCATTCTCCTAGCTATCATTCACATGCTCTCCCATCCATTCTCTCCCTATATGTTCCCTCCACTACTCCTATAAATACCCTTGCACTCTCATCATTCAAGGCATTCTTCATCTCATTCACAACACAACACTCTTCAAAATCATCCATTCTTCCCCCTTTGGCCGTGAGTTTCCCTTCCATTTCTCCTCCATTTCTTCCATTTCCATAAATTCCCCAATCCATTCAACACACCAACAACATCCCTTAAACCTTTTGCTACAACAACGAGGAAGAGAAGAGTGCCTAAACGTTCATACAATTCAAGTTTTGAGTTGTTGGAATGTTTAGGTGTTTCTTTGATTTCAAAGTTTCATTTTAATTCTCTTTGTTTTGTATGTATGGAAGAGAAGAGTGCTTAAACGTTCATACAATTCAAGCTTTGAGTTGTTGGAATGTTTAGGTGTTTCTTTGATTTCAAGGTTATGAGGAACTAAACCCCCTTTAGGTAGGGGGTGATTCGAAACTATGTTTATATTTGCAATATGAATTGATTAACTTTCGTTGGAATTTCATAAGTTGTGGATTCAATTTGTTTAACCGTTTGATTGATAGCTTATTTATGAATGTTTATTAAGAATGCGCGCTTAATTTTCATGCATAAATATGACGCTAGAATATAAGTGAATTTCACCTAATCGTTATGAACTTATATTCACAAGTAGTGGAGGTTGCTTATAAACAATCGTGTTAAACATATTCTTGGCACGAGTTTCATGCTCATCATAGTAACGAATGCCTCGTCAACACTTATAGTTTTCATAATGCTTAATGATCTTTGATTGTATCTTTATTGTGCTATTCACGTAAAGGACTTTTGGAGAATGTTGTGAATTGCGTTGCGCAAACCCATCCAATTCATTAACTTAAGGAAAACTTGACGGTTAATTTAAGCGGACCTAATTAATCCGGAGTGTTGAGTATCATAATTTATCGAAAGACCAACTGAGAATCAATCTTGTATGCAAGTATAACATATGTGGAGAAGAACCCCTTAGCTAGCTTCCCATCCATTCATTTCCGTCAAATCCATATTCACAATTTGTTTTGTGTCCAAGTATTTATTTTAGTAAATTCGTCCAAATCCAATCCCCCCTTATTTTGTTTAAGTTTTAGTCTTAATCTTTCTTATTTTTAGTTTTGCATTCTTTGAGCATTAAATATTATTTTATATTGTGTTTTTACGTTTTTAAGTCAAATCCAAGTGATTAACAATCCCTCCTAATCCCCGGTCCAGAACGATCCCTACTTATACACTTCACTACAATTGACAAAAAGAGGGTTTAATTTGTGTGCGTATAATTCTCGCATCAAATTTTGGCGCCGTTGCCGGGGATTAGCAATTTTGCTAATCTTTTGGATTGTTTCATTTCCTTTTGTTTTTATTTTATTTCAGATTTTTAATCTTGTTTTGTTTCTTGTTTTAGGTACTAGTTTATGACTCGGAGTTCTCATCCGATTCGTGAACATATCTCGAGCTTTAACGCCGATTTCGAGCGAGAATTAAGACAAAAGAGAAAGAACTCAGAACCTAGCGAATTAAGCGAAAGCTCCGAGTCCGTTTCTGAATCTGAAGAAGAACCCAAGATAACAGTGGGTGAAGAAGACATGGCAGCAGAAAACCGAACAATCAAGGAGCTTTCCGCTTCTGGATTGGCCAATGCCGCACCATTATGCATTCAATACCCCGCGGCCGCCCAAGGCAAGACCAATGAATTCGAGTTGAAGTCAAGTTTGTTGCACCACATTCCGAAATACCATGGGCTTTCCATGGAAGATCCCAACAAGCATCTCAAGGAGTTCGAGGTTGTTTGTTCGAGCATGACACCCATAAATGTTGACGGGAACATTCTGATGATGAAAGCTTTTCCGTTCTCACTTTTGGAAAAAGCAAAGGATTGGCTTTTCGAATTAGCACCCGGAACGGTTACATCTTGGGATAGTATGAAAAGAGCTTTCTTGGAGAAGTTTTTTCCAACTTCAAGAATCATTCTCTTGAGGAAACGGATTAGTGGTATCCAACAAAATCAAGGTGAATCGTTTCCTTCTTATTATGAACGTTTTAAATCACTTGTTGCTTCTTGTCCACAGCATCAAATGAAGGAGGAGCTGCTCATTCAATACTTCTACGAAGGACTCCTCCCCATGGAACGCCAAATGCTTGATGCCTCGGCGGGAGGTGCGTTGGTGGATAAAACCCCGGGGGCTGCAAAAGTTTTAATTGCCAACCGAGCACATAATGCACAACAATACGAAGGTGTTGGACAAAGAGACCCCCCACGGCAACACCAAGTCAATGAGGTAGGTGCCATAACCGAACTTCAAAATCAAATGACTAACCTTACTACATTGATTTCTCAGGTGGTGGAAGGTCCAAAAGTCAAAACCATAGCTTTTTGTGGCGTATGCTCCATGCAAGGACACCCTACAGACACGTGTCCTCAACTTATCGAGAATGGCGGATTGGAGAGTGCGAATGCCATTGGGTTTCAAAGCCAAAATCAGTCAAGACATAATCCATACTCCAACACATATAATCCAGGATGGCGAGACCACCCAAATTTCAAGTGGAGGGATTCCCAGCAACCCCAGAACCAAGGAGGCTTTAGGCAACAACCACCGGGGTTCTTTCCCAAAACCTACGACCCACCCCAAAATCAAGCCCAATCCGGCCCAAGTGCCTCAGGTACGTCTCTTGACAATGATGCACTTCTTAAGATACTAACTAAGTTGTCTAATGGGCAGGAAGATCAAGCGAAGGCTATGCAAAACCAAGATAAGAGGGTGGATCAACTTGAGAAACAAATTGGGCAGATTGCCGAGTTTGTAGGTAAGTTTCGAGATCCCGGACAACTCCCTAGTTCCACCATTCCAAATCCGAAGGGAGGTTTCGAATCAGCCAAATCAATCACCCTAAGAAGTGGTAAGGAAGTTGGGGCAGGTCCTACATCAAAAACAGGTCATAACGAGGATGAAATTTTGCAAATGGAAGAGGAAGAAACAAGGTTGCCCACGGCAAAGGTGATTCCACCCTTGCCGCAAGTCCCTATGGTCCCAAATCTGCCCAATTCGGCCAATAAAGGTAAAAATGTGTTAAATTCAGTTCCTACTAATGTTTTCCCTTCAAATGTTCCTTTTCCTAGTAGGTTCAGGCAAATGAAGAAAGAAGAAGCCGAAAAGGACATCCTTGAAACATTTCGGAAAGTGCAAGTTAACATACCTTTGTTAGATGCAATCAAGCAAGTCCCGAGGTATGCTAAGTTCTTGAAGGAGTTATGTACCACTAGGAAGAGGATGTCGACTAAAGAAGTGGTAAAGGTAGGTGAGAATGTGTCCGCCATCTTGCAACGCAAACTACCTCCCAAATGCAAAGATCCAGGTAGCTTTACCATTCCTTGTGTCATTGGGAATACTAGATTTGAATTTGCCATGCTTGATTTAGGTGCTTCTATAAATGTTATGCCATATTCCATTTATGCATCTATGAACTTAGGAGCATTGAAAAATGATGGGGTAATAATACAATTGGCCGATAGATCTAACGCCTATCCAAAGGGAGTTTTGGAAGATGTTCTTGTGCAGGTTAATCATTTGGTCTTCCCGGCGGATTTCTATGTCCTCGAAATGGATGAATCGGACCATGCTCCTTCACTGCCCATTCTACTTGGAAGGCCATTCATGAAGACGGCCCGGACGAAGATTGATGTGTATAGTGGAACTTTGTCCATGGAATTCGATGGGGAAGTTGTTAATTTTAATCTTTCTGATTCCATGAAATACCCTATTGAGGACCATTCATGCTTTTCTATTGATATAATTGATGATTTGGCGCAGGATTTTCTCGATTCTTTGGAGAGGGATACACTTGAAGCAACACTTGCACAAGGAATTGGGCAAAAATCTGGTTTTGCCGTACCTAGAAGTGTGGAGGAGGCCGAGATAGTGGCTGCCCTTGAGTCACAACCTCAACACCATGGTAAGCCTTCTAACCCAATTTCAATTTCAGTTCTCACTAATAAGTTGTTACCCTCAGCGATTCAGGCACCCGTACTTGAGCTTAAACCAGTGCCCGATCATTTAAAGTACGTCTTTCTAGGAGACAACGAGACATTGCCCGTCATTGTCTCCTCATCACTCACGGCCCAAGAAGAAGACAAGTTGATAAGGGTGTTAAAGGAGCACAAATCTGCCATTGGATGGACCTTGGCGGATATCAAAGGCATTAGTCCCACCACGTGCATGCATCGCATCCTTTTGGAGGAGGGAGCCAAGCCATCTCGTGAAGCTCAACGTCGCCTTAATCCACCCATGTTGGAAGTAGTAAAACAGGAGGTTATAAAATTGCTTGATTGTGGTGTTATATATCCTATTTCTGATAGTCGTTGGGTGTCACCTGTGCAGGTTGTTCCGAAGAAGTCCGGAGTCACGGTGGTGAAGAATGAAGAACAAGAGCTTGTGCCAACCCGTATCCAAACAGGTTGGCGTGTCTGTATTGATTACAGGAAGCTAAATACTGCAACAAGGAAAGATCACTTCCCTTTGCCATTCATTGATCAAATGCTTGAAAGGTTAGCCGGTCATTCTTTTTATTGCTTTCTTGATGGTTATTCGGGATATAATCAAATTGTCATAGCGCCAAATGATCAAGAAAAAACTACCTTTACTTGTCCATTTGGTACTTTTGCATATCGTCGTATGCCATTTGGTTTATGCAATGCACCAGCCACTTTTCAACGATGCATGATAAGTATATTCTCAGATTATGTTGAAAAGATAATTGAAGTATTTATGGATGATTTTAGTGTCTTCGGGAACTCATTTGATGATTGCTTGCATAATCTTACTTTAATCCTGAAAAGATGCGTGGAAACTAACCTTGTTTTAAATTGGGAAAAATGTCATTTTATGGTTAAACAAGGCATAGTTTTGGGTCATATCATCTCTGAAAAAGGAATTGAAGTTGATAAGTCTAAAATAGATCTTGTACGTTACTTACCCTCTCCTACTTCTGTTAGAGAGGTTCGTTCTTTCCTTGGCCATGCAGGATTCTATAGGCGATTTATCAAAGATTTCTCCAAGATTGCACAACCCTTATGCCGTCTCCTGCAAAAAGAAGTGACGTTTGAGTTCAACGAGGAGTGTGAGAAGGCATTCAAGCTTCTCAAGAACAAGCTTACCACGGCACCTATCATCCTTCCACCTGATTGGACGTTGCCTTTCGAGCTCATGTGTGATGCATCCGATTATGCAATAGGGGCTGTTTTGGGTCAAAGGAAGAATAAGCAATCCCACGCCATCTATTATGCTTCTAGGACACTAAATGATGCTCAATTAAATTATTCAACCACTGAGAAAGAATTACTTGCTGTGGTTTTTGCATTAGATAAGTTCCGATCTTACTTACTTGGTACTAAAGTTGTTATTTTTACTGATCATGCAGCTCTCAAATATTTGCTCACGAAAAAGGAGGCCAAGCCTAGATTGATTCGATGGATGTTGCTTCTACAAGAGTTTGACATTGAGATTCGGGATAAGAAAGGCGTGGAGAATGTGGTGGCTGACCACCTAAGTCGAATAGTACATGAGGAAGTAGCGCCAATTTCTGAAACCTTTCCCGATGAGCAATTAATGTCTATCCAGGTAAGTGAGCCTTGGTATGCTGATTTGGTTAATTTTCTGGTGTCTAAGCAAGTTCCTAACACCTTAAGCAAGGCTCAACGTGATAAATTAAAAAAGGATGCACGTTTTTATGTTTGGGATGACCCTTATTTGTGGAAAATATGCCCTGATCAGATTGTGCGTCGTTGTGTTCATGAATCTGAATTTAATTCCATTTTGAGTTTTTGCCATACATATGCATGTGGTGGACACTTTGGCACACAACGCACCGCGTTTAAGGTTCTTGAGAGTGGTTTTTATTGGCCTACATTGTTTAGAGATGCTAGGGCTTTTTGCTTAACATGTGATAGATGTCAAAAGACCGGAAGTATAGGCCAAAGAGACCAAATGCCGCAAACCCCAATCCTTGTTGTTGAAATCTTTGATGTTTGGGGTATTGATTTTATGGGTCCATTCCCTATGTCTTTTGGTTTTACGTACATTTTACTTGCCGTTGATTATGTGTCAAAGTGGGTGGAAGCTAAAGCCACCCGAACTAACGATTCTAGAGTTGTTGCAGACTTTGTGAAATCTAACATTTTCTCTAGATTTGGGATGCCTCGAGTGCTCATAAGCGATGGTGGGACTCATTTTTGCAACCGCACCATTATAGCATTGCTCAAGAAGTACAACGTGATGCATAAGGTTTCCACACCTTATCACCCCCAAACCAGTGGCCAAGCCGAAGTTTCAAATCGAGAAATCAAGCAAATCCTGGAAAAGACCGTTGGACCGAATAGAAAAGATTGGAGCTTGCGCTTGGAGGATGCACTATGGGCCTATCAAACGGCGTACAAAACGCCCATTGGTATGTCCCCATTTCGGCTAGTCTATGGCAAGCCGTGCCATCTACCCGTAGAGCTTGAGCACAAGGCACATTGGGCGGTCAAGACCTTCAATATGGATGTGGACGCGGCTGGAAACCATAGGAAGCTACAATTGAGCGAGCTTGAAGAGATTAGGCATGAAGCGTATGAGAATGCCCGGATTTACAAGGAGAAGACCAAGGCCGTCCATGACAAGATGATTAGAGGCAAAACCTTCTCAATTGGGCAGAAAGTGTTGTTATTCAACTCTCGTCTTCGATTATTCCCCGGTAAGTTACGTTCAAAGTGGGTTGGCCCTTTTATTGTCACTAATGTTTTCTCTCATGGTGCAGTACAAATCAAAAGTTCAAGGACGCAGCAAGAATTCAAAGTGAATGGGCATCGATTGAAGCCCTATTACGAGATGTTTGAGGAGCATGTCGTGGAGGAGGTACCCCTCCATGCCGTGGAACCTAGTCAAGCTTAAATGGAGGTACCGTCCGGCTGCAAGACGTAAAAGAAAGCGCTACTTGGGAGGCAACCCAATACAGTGAATAAAACAAAGCTTTTTCATTAATTTTCGAGAAATTACAAATGTATCTAACAAATGGAGCTTCACAAAGGTTGTTTTTGTTTTTGTTTGCGTGAAGACCCGCCACGAGGCAAAACTCTAGAAGCGGAAGGCATCGAAGCAGGAGGCATCGGAGCAGGAGGCATCGGAGCAAGAGGCATCGGAGCAGAAGGCATAGGAGCGGGAGGCATAGGATATAGAGCATTCCAGGCCCCAATACTTGGCGGAACGCTGGATGACCCAGGAAAGAGGTGCCCCTGGAAGAAAGACGCAAGCCGTTGACGGTCACTTTGCATCCGACCTTGAGATTCCAGCATCTCATCAAGCTTCCTCTTCATGCCCGACGAATAGTTATTGGCAAGCACATGCAAAGTTCTATTCTCATACTTAAGTTGTTTGATCTCTTGTTTCAGGATCTCAACCTCCGCCATCAAAGATTCAACCTGACGGGAGCGAGCAAGGAGGCGTTGGCCCATGTTGGACACAGAGCCTGCGCACTGCACGCTGAGAGCCAGGGACTCTTGAACGGCCAACTGATCGGACCGTCCTGAAAGCAGCTGACTATCTCTGGGAGTGAGGAGGTTCCGAGCTACTATCGTAGCTGTTGTGGCGTCCTGCATCACGGAGTCTTCAACTGTAAGAGGACCGTCAGAAGATAAGAAAGAAGGGCGCCATACGTTATCTTGTTGCGGCACGCCCGAATCACTGCGGAGACTCAATTCTAAGCTAAGGTTCGATGGGTTTGCCATTTTTCAAAAGTGTTCAAAAAGAAGGGGTGGACGGAGTAAATTTTCGAAAGGCCGGAACCAATTTTTTCAGAATGGGAAATCTTCAGAGTGTGTAAGTTGGCGGTGATCGATAGCTCTATAAAAAGCCAAGGCAACGCGTCCACCGATTCAAAAAGCCGGAATTTGAGGTGCAAAGTTCGGCGACGCTCCCTCAGCTTTTCAGAAAACGCGTTCAACACGTGGAGGCCATCATCGCAGCTACACGTCTTTAGCCGACAGGCGCAAAGTTCGGCGACGCTTTCTCTACTTTTCAGAAAGCGCGTGCAGCTTTATCGAAGAGACGTCTTCAAAGATCGAGGAGTCGTCACTATTCCAAAAAGCCGGATTTGCGGGATCAAAATGTTTGTCGACAACGGTAAAAGCACAGTATCACCACTTGCTATTGAATTCCCTATATATGTCGACCTTCATTTTTTTTTTGGCAAGACAGAACTGAAGAAAATGCCCAACTCTTTCTCACCTCTGAGGGTGCACTCCCAGCAAAGCCTTTCGAGATACTCCATTCTCTCTTCTTTCCCAAAGATGATACCAGATGCCTGGAGTACAGATGATCCAGGAGGAAGCAGCACAACACATACATGTGCTGATTCATTCACCGCTTCTTCAAAAGCAAAGGTATCTCATATCATCAAGGGCAAAAGCAAAGGTATCTCATATCATGCTTTTTCCCTGTCTTTTCCTTTGTCCTTGATATTATTTGCATGGCAAAGTGAAAGAAGCAATCAGCCGGCACTTGGAGTCTATATGGACTCTATTCCCTGGTTGCTTACCTAGCTTTGCTAAGCTATCCTCTAACCCTCTTCAATACGAATTGGAGAGATTGAACAAAGAAACAGATAAGAGGAGGAAGCTCAGACCTTCGGGGGAGACGAAAGGAAGCCTGCTGCCCAGTTCAAGAGTAGCACAAAGGAAAATCAACGATGGGAGCAGCGCAGTTCAAGAGTAAGCCTGTGGAATCACAAAGATCCAAGCCTCACTGCAATGATCAAGGAGAAGATGGAACGAACACTCCACAACCAGATTTGCATTTCTAAACTCTTCTCTTTGTTAGATACATTCTGCCATGTTTAGTATGTTTAATTGCTGTTTATATGTTTGTTTGTGTTTAGTGTGGTATATGCTACTACTTAGACGCGAGAACCAGTGACACCATATGCTCATACCAAGTTCAAACTCCACAAATTGAAACACATAACACTCAAGATTGAAGTCACGGGTTGTAATGGGGCTTGGGGTGTGTGGATAACAAAGAAGGGATATGGAAAACAAAGGTTCTTAAAGAAATAGTGAGCAAGACAATTGAATCAACTTAGAATTCACTTTTGAATGAAAACTCAACTTTGGAACAAAAAGGGAGACAATTTAGGGCCAGAATTGGTGTTTTGAGCCCTTTCTTCAATCACTCATTCTTTCATTTTTCAAGCTCTTTTTTTTTTTTTTTTTTTTTTTTTTCTTTCTTTCTTTTCTGTTTGAAACTCAAAACATACTTAAGAACAAGCATTCCTTCCCCCACACTTATTTTCTTGCATAATGTAACTCAAAAGGAATTCATTTAAGTTATGCTCACTATCTTTTAAGAACAAGGGTGTGGATTGTCCTAAACTAGGCTAGGTGAGGATAATGTGGGTTGACAAAGAATAAAGGCTAAACAAAACTCAACGGGGGTAAAACTTACAACATATACGAAATATGGGAAGTGAGGTTATTTGGCTATGGTGGCAATTACACAACTTCATCTTGAATATGTTATGTAGATCAATAACATGCTTTGAATGAAATGGGCATGAGTTCTAGCATTTGGAACTATATGATGAAACGCCTTCTAAGTAGTAACCAAGCAAAGAATAATGAGATCATGCAACAACTTTGATTATTAACTCCAGAAATTGCGTTCTTTGTGATACATATATGTGAGTGTCGTTTTCATGTTTACATCAATCTTCTCACATATGACTAGATTAGGGTGTGTAGTTAGAAATTCTGAGTGAAAATCGAGTGCATATCTTGTAAGGAATTGAGCAAATTCTCTAAGGCATGTTACTACATTCAAAACATGGTTTTAAATGCTTAATTGTGAACTAGTATATGGTGACTATGATTAAGAATGTACTTAAGTGTGAAGATGACTAAAATCTGTGGGAATGATGATTTTTAACTTGTCATGTGCATTGGAAATCCCTAAGACGGTTGTTGGAAGGTTTAGGTGTGTTTTACTTGTTTTGTTTCGTTTCGTTTTGTTTTGTTTTTCTTTCTGTTTTGCTCGAGGACTAGCAAAAGATAAGTGTGGGGGAGTTTGATAGGAGCATATTCATGCGACTTAAATGGCTTGTTCTCGTGCATTTACGTTATGTTTCTCTAGTTATTTTAGTCCTTTATGCTTCTTTTGTGTGTTTTCAGGTTCTAAGGGCTTAAGGAAGAAAAAAGATGCATTTTGGAGCATTTTGGAGCAAAATTGGGCTTGGAATGGATGGCATATGATTGGAGCCAAAATGTTGGACGAATTTGAAGGCCTTGTATTCACTTTGGACATAAAACAAAGGGCCTAGCCCATTCTCTCTTAAACCAAGCCCTTTGCCATGCATTTCCTTCCAATTCCAAAGCCCACAATCAATTCAAATGCCATGCAAATCCATATTCAACACCCTAAACTACAAGCATGCATCATCTCACCAAGCAATCAAACAAGCCACATGCATGTCCCTTTAATCATTCAACCACATTCCCACTTTCCTAGCTAACCCTACATGCATTCTTTATTCACTCTTCATCATTGCACCACAAATCATTCACCCACATGCACTCATATTCCCATTTCCTTTCCAACATCTCACATGCATTTCCACCTTCCTACTTCATCATTTCACCACATTCTCCCTCTTTAACTCACATGCACCCAAACAAAGCCAACCTAGCTAACCCTACATGCATTATTTATTCACTTTTCATCATTGCACCACCAATTCACCCACATGCATTTCCAACCATTCACACCCCTTTAATCATTCTCCTAGCTATCATTCACATGCTCTCCCATCCATTCTCTCCCTATATGTTCCCTCCACTACTCCTATAAATACCCTTGCACTCTCATCATTCAAGGCATTCTTCATCTCATTCACAACACAACACTCTTCAAAATCATCCATTCTTCCCCCTTTGGCCGTGAGTTTCCCTTCCATTTCTCCTCCATTTCTTCCATTTCCATAAATTCCCCAATCCATTCAACACACCAACAACATCCCTTAAACCTTTTGCTACAACAACGAGGAAGAGAAGAGTGCCTAAACGTTCATACAATTCAAGTTTTGAGTTGTTGGAATGTTTAGGTGTTTCTTTGATTTCAAAGTTTCATTTTAATTCTCTTTGTTTTGTATGTATGGAAGAGAAGAGTGCTTAAACGTTCATACAATTCAAGCTTTGAGTTGTTGGAATGTTTAGGTGTTTCTTTGATTTCAAGGTTATGAGGAACTAAACCCCCTTTAGGTAGGGGGTGATTCGAAACTATGTTTATATTTGCAATATGAATTGATTAACTTTCGTTGGAATTTCATAAGTTGTGGATTCAATTTGTTTAACCGTTTGATTGATAGCTTATTTATGAATGTTTATTAAGAATGCGCGCTTAATTTTCATGCATAAATATGACGCTAGAATATAAGTGAATTTCACCTAATCGTTATGAACTTATATTCACAAGTAGTGGAGGTTGCTTATAAACAATCGTGTTAAACATATTCTTGGCACGAGTTTCATGCTCATCATAGTAACGAATGCCTCGTCAACACTTATAGTTTTCATAATGCTTAATGATCTTTGATTGTATCTTTATTGTGCTATTCACGTAAAGGACTTTTGGAGAATGTTGTGAATTGCGTTGCGCAAACCCATCCAATTCATTAACTTAAGGAAAACTTGACGGTTAATTTAAGCGGACCTAATTAATCCGGAGTGTTGAGTATCATAATTTATCGAAAGACCAACTGAGAATCAATCTTGTATGCAAGTATAACATATGTGGAGAAGAACCCCTTAGCTAGCTTCCCATCCATTCATTTCCGTCAAATCCATATTCACAATTTGTTTTGTGTCCAAGTATTTATTTTAGTAAATTCGTCCAAATCCAATCCCCCCTTATTTTGTTTAAGTTTTAGTCTTAATCTTTCTTATTTTTAGTTTTGCATTCTTTGAGCATTAAATATTGTTTTATATTGTGTTTTTACGTTTTTAAGTCAAATCCAAGTGATTAACAATCCCTCCTAATCCCCGGTCCAGAACGATCCCTACTTATACACTTCACTACAATTGACAAAAAGAGGGTTTAATTTGTGTGCGTATAATTCTCGCATCAATCTCATTATTCTTTGCTTGGTTACTACTTAGAAGGCGTTTCATCATATAGTTCCAAATGCTAGAACTCATGCCCATTTCATTCAAAGCATATTATTGATTTGCATAACATATATCAAGATGAAGTTGTGTAGTTGCCACCATAGCCAAATAGCCTCACTTCCCATATTTCGTATATGTTGTAAGTTTTACCCCCGTTGAGCTTTGTTTAGCCTTTATTCTTTGTTAACCCACATCACCCCTTACCTAGCCTAGAGTAGGACTTTTCTATACCCTTGTTCTTAAAATATAGTGAGCATGACTTAAGTGAATTCCTTTTGAGTACATTACGCAAGAAAATGAGTGTGGGGGAGTAAAAGTTTGTTCTTACGTTTATATGTATGTTTTGAGATTCAAAAGAAAACGAAACAAAAAAAAAAAAAAAGAAGAAAAAAAGGAGTGAAAATAAGTAAGGATGAACTCACGAGCGTTGATGGTTGAAGAAAGGGTCCAAAAAGTGAATATGGCCCTAAGTTTTATGTGACTTTCCCTTGGGTGTTCAAAGTTGACTTCTGCATTCTTAAGGGAATTCTAAGTGCCTGATTCAATACTTTGCTCACTATTGCTTTAAGAATGTTTGTTTTTCCTTCACCTTTCATTGTTAGCCAATACCCCAAGCCCCATTACAACCCTTGACTTCTATCTTGAGTGTTGTGTATTTCAATTGTGGAGTTTGAACTTGGTATGAGCATATGGTGTCACTGGTTCTCGCGTCTAAGTAGTAGCATTCCATTCATGAGATCATATCTAAACATGCTTATTAACTCCAGAAATTGCGTTCTTTGTGATACATATATGTGAGTGTTCGTTTTCATGTTTATATAAATTTTCTCACATATGACTAGATTAGGGTGTGTAGTTAGAAAATCTGAGTGAAAATCGAGTGCATATCTTGTAAGGAATGGAGCAATTTCTCTAAGGCATGTTACTACATTCAAAACATGGTTTTAAATGCTTAATTGTGAACTAGTATGCGGTGACTACGATTAAGAATGTACTTAAGTGTAAAGATGGCTAAATTCTGTGGGAATGATGATTTTTAACTTGTCATGTGCATTGGAAATCCCTAAGACGGTTGTTGGAAGGTTTAGGTTGTGTTTTACTTGTTTTGTTTCGTTTCGTTTCGTTTTGTTTTGTTTTTCTTTCTGTTTTGCTCGAGGACTAGCAAAAGATAAGTGTGGGGGTATTTGATAGGAGCATATTCATGTGACTTAAATGGCTTGTTCTCGTGCATTTACGTTATGTTTCTCTAGTTATTTTAGTCCTTTATGCTTCTTTTGTGTGTTTTCAGGTTCTAAGGGCAAGGTATGCAAAAGGATGCCTTTTGGAGCCTTTTGGAGCAAATTAGAGATTGGAATGGATATCATATGCTTGGAGCCAAGAGGATGGACGAAATTAAAGACTGGAAGCAGGAAAGTTAAATCCTAAAAGACCTCATGTTTAAGCATCATTGAAGACTCCTACGCATTTTAGAACACAAAAACAACATTCCTTGCAACCTTAGGACATTGTCGTGTGTTTCCTTGTGTCTCCCTTCCTTGCCATGCAAGGAAGGGCTTTGTTCCCTATTTTAAACACTTAAAGCATTCATTTATCATATCATTCACTTAACATATCATTCACTTATCATATCATTCACTTAACATATCATTCAATTATCATATCATACACTTATCACTTATCACTTCCATTCACTTATCATACACTTATCACTTATCACTTCCATTCACTTATCACTCATCACTTATCATTCATTTATCACTTATCATAATCATACACTTATCACTTATCATACTCATAATCATCTACACATTTCAACCATTTAAACATATGCATTTCCACCTTGTTCATGCTTTCCTATTTCATTATTCATTCACTTTGCATTCATTCAATTCACCCACATGCACTCTTAATCATTCATCCATTTCACACAAATCCCTCTTTGCCGTGCAAATGATATTCCCTCCACATTCTTTGTTCCCACCAATCACATGCATCATCATCATGAAACCAACCTTGCCACATGTTTTCCAAGCTTTCCCCCTTCATCATTAAGCCACATTCACTCCCATTTCTCTCCCCTTAACAGCCCTAAACCGTCCATAATTAAAGGACACCATTCAACACACACATGCACCAAAAGACAACATTGCCATGCATCACATGCATTTCCCTTGACATTTTTAGCCATCACACTTCATCATTACACCACCATTCACTCTTTAACCCACACACACTTCACACAAACAACATTCACATGCATTCACATGCATTTCCAACACAAAACACACTCAAAACCGTGGCCACCTTTGCATTTCAGCATTCCCATTTGCATTTTCAGATTTCCAGCTTTCCAACCTAGCCAAGTCACATGCATTCATTCATAATCATTCACCAAACATGCAGCCACATTTCCACCCACCTCCTAGCTGTCATGTTCCCTCCATTACTCCTATAAATACCCTTGCATTCATTCATTCATGGATCATCTCATTTCATACACAAAACAGCCACAAACACATCCCTTTCTCCCTTGTGCCGTGAGTCTCCCTTAGAATCCAAAAACCATCTTCCATTTCCACCACTCCTGATCCATTTCCATAATTCCCCAACACTTCCATCCCCCCAACCAATTATCCCTAGACCTTATGCAACAAAGAAGAGGAAGAGAAGAGGGCCTAAACGTTCATACAATTCAAGTTTGAGTTGTTGGAATGTTTAGGCGTTTCTTCGATTTCAATGTTTAATTTCAATTCTCTTTGTTTTGTACGTATGAGGAACTAAACCCCCTTTAGCTAGGGGGTGATTCGAAATATATGTTTATGCTTGCATTATGATTTGAGTACTTCTAATTACGTTTCATAAGTTGTGAATTCAATTTGTTTAACTATTTGATTGATAACCTATTTATGTATGTTTATTGAGAGTCGACGCTTAATTTTCATGCATGAATTTGACGCTAGAATATAAGTGAGTTTCACGTAATAGTTATGAACTTATATTCACAAGTAGTGGAGGTTGCTTATAAACAATCGCGTTAAACAAATTCTTGGCATAAGTTTCATGCAATCATAGTAACAAATGCCTCGTCAACACTTATAGTTTTCATGATGCTTAATGATTCTTGCTTGTATCTCTATTATGCAATTCATGTAGGGAACTTGTGAGGAATGCTTTGGGTTGTCGTATGCAATCATCCAATTCATTAACTTAAGGAAAACTTGACGGTTAATTTAAGCGGACCTAATTAACCCGGAGCGTTGAGAATTCATGGTTTATTGAAAAGCAATTAGATTCGTTTTATATGCAAGTATAACATGTATGGAGATGAACCCCTTAGCTAGCCATCCCATCCATTCATTTCCGTCACATTCATTTTTATAATTTGTTTTTATTTCCAAGTTTCCATTTTACTTTAAAATTCGTCCAAATCCAATCCCCCTTTATTTTGTTTAAGTTTTAGTCTTAATCTTTCTTACTTTTAAGTTTTGCATTTTTCGAGTTTAGTATAGTGTTTTAAACTTGTTTTTACGTTTTTGAAGTTCAAATCCAAGTGGTTAACAATCCCTCCTAATCCCCGGTCCAGAACGATCCCTACTTATACTTAAACTACAATTGTCAAAAAGAGGGTTTAATTTGTGTGCGTATAAAACTCGCATCAGTATGCAATCATCCAATTCATTAACTTAAGGAAAACTTGATGGTTAATTTAAACGGACCTAATTAACCCGGGGTGTTGAGAATTCATGGTTTATTGAAAAGCAATTAGAAATCATTTTGTGTGCAAGTATAACATGTGTGGAGATAAACCCCTTAGCTAGCTTCCCATCCATTCAATTCCATCAATTTCGTATTTACAATTTGTTTTCTTTACAATCTATCCATTTTAGTTTAAATTCGTCCAAACCTCAATCCCCCCCCCCCATATTTTGTTTAGTCTTAGTCTTAATCTATCTTATTTTGAGTTTTGCATTCTTTGAGTCTAGTATAGTGTTTTAAACTTGTTTTTACGTTTTTGAGTCAAATCCAAGTGATTAACAATCCCTCCTAATCCCCGGCCCAAAACGATCCCTACTTACATACTTACTACAATTGATAAAAAGAGGGTTTAATTTGTGTGCGTAAAATTCTCGCATCAGGTGCTAAAGACTTGACTCAAATAAAAAAAACTAATCTTTAAACACTTAATTCACTTAACGAAAACTCAAAATAAGTCCACAAGACTCCAAAGACTTAAAAACACAAAATAAGAAAGATTAAGATTAAACAAAATATGGGGGGGGGGGAATTGAGGTTTTCACGGAATTAAACTAAAATGCACAGATTGTAATTAAGGGCAAAATGTAAATATGAATGTGATGAAAATATGAATGAATGCTAGCTAGAAGGTTCTTCTCCGCACATGTTACACTTGCATACAAGATGATTTTCAGTTGGTCTTTCGATGAATTATGAAACTCAACACCCCGGGTTAATTAGGTCCGCTTAAATTAATCGTCAAGTTTTCTTTAAGTTAATGAATTGGATGATTGCATACGACAACCCAAAGCATTCCCCACAAGTTCCCTACATGAATTGCATAATATAGATACAAGCAAGAATAACTAAGCATCATGAAAATTATAAGTGTTGACGAGGCATTTGTTACTATGAATTGCATGAAACTTATGCCAAGAATTTACTTAACGCGATTGTTTATAAGCAACCTCCACTACTTGTGAATATAAGTTCATAACTATTAGGTGAAACTCACTTATATTCTAGTGTCATATTCATACATGAAAATTAAGCATGCACTCTTAATAAACATACATAAATAGGTTATCAATTAAACAGTTAAACAAATTGAATCCACAACTCATGAAATTCCAACCAAAGGTAATCAATTCATATTGCAAGCGTAAACATGGTTTCGAATTACCCCTAGCTATGGGGGGTTTAGTTCCTCATACGTACAAAACAAAGATACGTAAATTTAATCATTGAAATCAAGGAAAAGAAAACACCTAAAAATTCCAACAACTCAAATTTGAATTGTATGAATGTTTAGGCCCTTCTCCTCCTCTTTGTTGCGGCACAAGGTCTAAGGATAGGTTTTGGATTGGTGTTTGTATGGAGGAATGGTTGGATAGTGTTTTGGAGGGTTGGGGAGTGGTGGAAATAGAAGAGAAGAATGCTGGAAATGGAATGAAGGCCACGGCAAGCTTGTTGTTTGTTGTTGTGTTGTGTATGAATGGAGGTGTAGAATGAATGAATTGTGTGATGGGATTGCATGGTTTTATAGGGAGAGAATGGGTGAGAATGTGAGAGAATGTGGCTGCAATGATTAAGGAAGGAATGCATGTGGAATGACAACTAGGTTGGTTGGTGGAAAGCTGGAATTGCAAGGGGGATGCACGGCAAGGGATGTGTTTTAGGTGATGGGTGCATGTGTTGGCTGAATTAATGAAGGGAATGCATGTGGAATGACACTAGGGTGAATGATTGAAGTGGGAATGGAAGAATGTGGCTGCAATGATGAATACATGTGGCTGAAATGAAAGGGAAATGCAAAGGGAAAAGCTGGAAATGGGAGAGGAGCCACGACAAAGGGTGTTTTTGATGGAATGGATGGTTCTTTGCATGTGAATTAAAACTAGGGTGAATGATGATGAATGCATGTGGATTAAAGAGGGAGAATGTGGTGCAATGATGAAGTGGGAAGTGGAAGAATGTGGCTGAAATGGTGGAGGAAGGCATGGCAAAGAGCATACAAGGCTTCAATTTCGTCCATCCTCTTTGCTCCATGATTAAGCTATCCAATCCATGCCTAAAAAATGCTCCAAATAGCCTCAAAATGCACTTTCTTGCTCCCTTTGCGATGAGGACCTAAAAACAAACGAAAATAGCTTAAACTACTAAAACAACTATGAATTAACAATATAGATGCACGAAAACAAGCTAAGTAAGTCGCCTAAATATGCTCCTATCAAATTCCCCCACACTTAGCTTTTGCTAGTCCTCGAGCAAAACAAAACGATAACAAACAAACAAAACGACACTAAACAAGTAAAACACAACCTAAACCTTCCAACAATCGTCTTAGGGATTTCCAATGCACATGACATGTTAAAAATCATTATTCCCACATATTTTAGCCATCTTTACACTCGAGCACATGCTTAATCATAGTTACTACTTACTAGTTCACAAATAACCACTTAAAACGATGTTTTGAATGTAGTAACATGCCTTAGAGAATTTGCTCAATTCCTTACAAGATATGCACTCAATTTTCACTCAGATTTTCTAACTACACACCATAATCTAGTCATATGTGAGAAGATTGATGTAAACATGAAAACGAACACTCACATATATGTATCACAAAGAAAGCAATTTCTGAAGTTAATAAGCATGTTTAGATATGATCTCATGAATGGAATGCTACTACTTAGACGCGAGAACCAGTGACACCATATGCTCATACCAAATTCAAACTCTACAAATTGAAATGCACAACACTCAAGATAGAAGACAAGGGTTGTAATGGGGCTTGGGGTGTTTGCTAACAACGAAAGGATAGGGAAAACAAACGTTCTTTAAAGCAATAGTAAGCAACATAATGAAATTGAACTTAGAATTCCCCTTAGAATGCAAAAATCAACTTTTAATCTCAAAGGGAAGGCTCAAGCAATCAATTAGGGCCGAATTCAACGTTTTGGACCCTTCCTTCAACAAACAACACTTGAGAATACTTTTTCACATCTTTTCAACTCTTTTTTTTTCTTTTCACAACTTTCCTTCTTTTTTTTTTTTTTTTTTTTTTTTTGCTTTGCCGTGCCTCATTCAAGACTTTTGGCACACCCATATATCAAGAATCCTTCCCCCACACTTGTTTTCTGCAATGCAATGATCAAAAGGAATTCATCTTGAGTTATGCTTTTACTATGCTTCAAGAACAAAGGTATGGGTGGTCCTACTCTAGGCTAGGTGAGGATAATTGTGGGTTAACAAAGAAAGTAGGCTACACAAGGCTCAACGGGGTTTAATCCTACAAAACAAATGAAATAGGGAAATATGGCAATTTGGCTTTGGTGGTAGTCACTACACAACTTCTTGTTGAATATGTGTTATGCAAATCAATAACATGCTTTGAATGAAATGGGTATGAGTTCTAGCATTTGGAACTATATGATGAAACGCCTTCTAAGTAGTAACCAAGCAAAGAATAATAAGATCATGCAACGACTTTGGAAAACAATAATGCACAGATTTTAACTCTCCAAATAACGTTTAGGCTCAAGTCTCACAAGGTTGTAGCGTTTGTTTGAGTTCCTTCCTTCAAGCATGTTACAAAAACCAATTTTTCTTTTATGATTGCATGTGAAGTCATACATTATAACCATAACCAAGCATATACCAAGAGTAAATCAAACTTTTCTCCATGTTTATAACTCTTTTTAATAGTCATGCAATTAAAAACCAAATCCTCATGATTGTGTTGGAAGGTGACCTACGACACAAACACACAAAAACGACTCAAAACACTCTTTTTAGGCTTTTCAAAACATGTTTTTCAAATTTTATGTGATTTTCAGAGTTATAAAACAAAACACACTAAAACACTCTAAATCAGCTTAAAAACATTTTAAAACAGCAAGGAACAACACTTGAAGTTATGGGTGAGAAAATCCAACGAATTTGCATCAACATACTTAGTTACCCCCCTACACTTCAATCAAACATTGTCCTCAATGTTTTAAGCCTAAATTCACACCAAACAAAAGTAAACACATAAACAGCAACTAAACAAACTAAACATGGCAGAATGTATCTAACAAAGAGAAGAGTTTAGGGATGCAAATCTGGTTATGGAGTGTAAATTCCATCTTCTCCTTGGTGATTGCATTGAGGCTTGATCGTGAGTTTTTCCACAGGCTAATCTTGAACTGGGCTGGAGGATGCTGACACATGGTAGGCAAGCACGAGGTGGAGGTGATGACATGTTTCTTTGTTCAATCTTTCCAATTCGTATTGAAGAGGGTAGATCGGAAGACTGACTCCAAGTGTCGGCTGACTGCTCTTTTCACTTTGCCATGCGAGTAATAACAAAGACAAAGGAAAAGACAGGGAAAGAGCATGATATGAGATACTTTTGCTTTTGAAGAAGCAGCGAATGAATCAGCACATATATTTGTTGCGCTTGTCTCCATATGCTTCAATCCACCGTTTCCTCTTGCCTCATCTGTACTCCAGGCATCTGGTATCTTATTTGGGGGATACATCAATGGTTGAATTTGTGGTCTCAAGGGAAGAAGAAAACTGAGCATGTTTGAGAGGTTTGGTTGCAGCTACATTCTCGGCCGAAAAGGAAAGTCATGCGTTTTTTTGGGTGTATACCTTGCCATGAATGTTGATGTATATAGGAATTGTAATGGCAAGTAGCAGTGCAGATGCGGCAATGACTTCCACGCATCTTCAACTTTGTCAGAGATCTTTTGACAAAGTTGCACGCGTTTTCTGAAAAGCCGGGATTTTGGCTTTGTCACCCACGCTTGTCGGCAAAAGTGTGTAGCTGTTTTCTCGGCCTCCACGCGTCTTCAACTTTGTCAAAAATCTTTTGACAAAGTTGCACGCTTTATCTGAAAAGCCGGGATTGTGTCTGAAGAGCTGGCAAACTTTACGCAGGAAAATCCGGCTTTGAAGAGTGGTGTCTCTTCAATTCTGAATCGGTGATTGTGTCGCCTCTCCTTTTATAGAGGTGATCGATCACCTCTAACATGCACACTTTGAAGATTGCCCATTCGTGAACATCGTCTCCGGCCCGTTGAGATTTTACTCCATCTAACCCTTCTCTTTTAACTTCTTGAAAAATGGCTAACCCATCTAACCCGTCTAACATTTGCTTAGATTTGAGTCTCAGCAGTGATCCGGTTGCACCGCGCCAGGGTCAGGTATGGTGCCCGTCTTTCTTATCTTCTAATGGCCCTCTGACAGGTGAAGACTCCGTGATGACGGATGCAACAACAGCTACGATAGTAGCTCGGAACCTCCTCACTCCTAAAGATAGTCAGCTGCTTTCAGGACGGTCCGGTGAGTTGGCCGTTCAAGAGTCCCTAGCTCTCAGTGTTCAGTGCGCGGGCTCTGTGTCCAACATGGGCCAACGCCTACTTGCTCGCTCCCGTCAGGTTGAATCATTGATGGCAGAGGTGGAAAATCTCAAGCAAGAGATCAAACAGCTTAAGCACGAGAATAGAAGTTTGCACGTGCTTGCAAATAATTATTCGACAGGCATGAAGAGGAAGCTTGATGAGATGCAAGAATCTCAAGGTCGAATTCAAAGTGACCGTCAAAGGCTTGCGTCTTTCTTCCAGAGGCACCTTTTTCCTGCGTCATCTAGCGTTCCACCAAGGATTGGGGCCTTGAATGATCTATCTTCGGTGCCTCCCGCTCCTATGCCTCTCACTCCGATGCCTCTCGCTCCGATGCCTCCCGCTCCTAGAGTGTTGCCACGTAGGTGGGGCTTCACGTACACAACCTTTGTGAAGGCTCCATCTTTCTCTTTCTTTGTTAGATACAATTTTTTTTTTCCGCACTTGTAATTTCTCGAAAATCAATGAACATGCTTTATTTTATTCAGTGCATTGGGTTGCCTCCCAAGTAGCGCTTTCTTTTACGTCTTGCAGCCGAACGAGACCTTCTTTTCTCACTTAGGACCCACAGCATGCAATGAGATCTCCTCTACAACATGCTCAATCAAGTTCTCGTAGTACGGCTCAATGAATTGGAAGGGATAGTGATCCTCCCTGATTCTGGCGTTTGGATTCCTAAAGTCCCTGTAAAAGCTCCCACCACCTTGAAATTGATTGGGTTCCTGCACCAAACAAGGTAACAACCTATTAGTTGAAATGGGAATCGGAATTGGGATTGGAGACTTACTAGCATATTGTAATGAAGGTTCAAAATCGGCAGCCCTATCAACAACGTCCCCATTTGAAGTTTCGGCCATATTGGGTGGTTGTAGGGCAATCACTCCAAGTTCTTCTCCCATGGTGGTGCTTGATACATCCTTCGTGGTAAGTGTGGATCCTTTCGGCCCTTTGTCCTTATGCACACCTACGACAAAACAAGAATGATTATCGTTAGAATTCTTAATAGAGTTATAAACATTGAATTTAATTATTTCACCACCAAACTCCATTGTTAATGCTCCCTTGGCCACATCAATCTTTGTTTGAGCTGTTTTCATGAACGGACGGCCTAGCAAGAGTGGCAATGATGGAGCATGGCTCGAATCCTCCATTTCTAAGACATAAAAATCTGCAGGAAAGATGAGATGATTGACCTGCACTAAAACATCCTCAAGAACTCCCTTGGGATAAACATTAGAACGATCGGCCAATTGAATTGTAACACCATCTTGTTTTAACTCACCAAGATTCATAGATGCATAAATGGAATATGGCATGACATTAATAGAAGCACCTAAATCTAACATGCATTGTTCAAACTTAGTATTACCAATAACGCATGGAATTGTAAAACTACCCGGATCTTTGCATTTAGGGGGTAATTTCCTTTGTAACACAACAGAGACATTTTCACTTACTTGAACCACCTCTTTGTTCGAGATCCTTCTCCTTGTTGTACAAAGTTCCTTTAAAAACTTGGCATACCTCGGGACTTGCTTAATCGCATCAAGGAGCGGGATATTGACTTGAACTTTCCGAAAGGTCTCTAGAATATCCTTCTCGGCTTCTTCCTTCTTTGATTGCCTAAACCTGCCAGGAAAGGGCACATTTAGTGGAATAGAACTAGAAAAAGTCGAATTGGGACTTACCTTGGTGGTTTGGGATGGTTTAGGAGGACTAGATGAATTCGGCAAGGTTTGGTCATCCTTGGCCGTGGGCTTTGCTCCCTATGCTTCTTCTTGCAGCAACTTGTCCTCCTCGTCTTGACTTGATTTGGATGTATTTGAGTTCGTTCCAACCTGTGTACCACTTCTCAACATGATGGCTTTAGCGGTTTCAAATCCTCCCTTTGGGTTCATAACGGTTGAACTAGGCAATCTGCCTTGTTCTCTAATTTGCCCCATAAATTCGGCAATTTGACCCATTTGCTTCTCCAAATTGTCCACCCTCTTGTCTTGGATTTGCCTCTCTTTGTTTTGAGTTTGGACTTCCTGCGTCAAAGCAGTAAGTAATTGAAAAATCTTATCATTATCACTTGAATTACCTACATTGCTTTGGGCAGGTTGTGCTTGGGCTTGTGGTGGTGCCAACGGCTTTTGATAGAAACCCGGGGGTTGTTGCCTAAATCCGCTTTGTTGTTGACCTTGTTGGGGGTCTCGCCATTTGAAATTCGGATGATCACGCCAACCGGGATTGTAAGTATTAGAAAACGGATCACCACGTGATTGGTATTGGTTGCCATATCCCACGACATTGCGTGTTTCCCACCCTCCATTCTCGATTAATTTAGGGCATTGATCGTTGGCATGTCCTTGCATAGAGCACACGCCACACACACTTGGTCCATGAATCTTCATTCCCTCGGCCAACTGAGAAACAATAGAAGTAAGGTTAACTAATTGGGATTGAATTTCGGGCATAGAACTTACCTCATTCACTTGTGGCCGTGGGGGGTCTCTTTGTCCAACACCTTCGTATTGTTGTGCATTATGTGCTCGGTTGGCAATTAGAACTTTTGCAGCCCTCGGAGTTTTATCCACCAACGCACCTCCCGCCGAGGCATCAAGCATTTGGCGTTCCATGGGAAGGAGTCCTTCGTAGAAGTATTGAATGAGCAGCTCCTCCTTCATTTGATGCTGTGGACAAGAAGCAAAAAGTGATTTAAAACGTTCATAATAAGAAGGAAATGATTCACCTTGATTTTGTTGGATGCCACTAATCCGTTTCCTCAAGAGAATGACTCTTGAAGTTGGGAAAAACTTCTCCAAGAAAGCTCTTTTCATACTATCCCAAGATGTAACCGTTCTGGGCGCTAACTCGTAAAGCCAATCCTTCGCCTTTTCCAAAAGTGAGAATGGAAAAGCCTTCATCATCAGAATGTTCCCGTCGACATTTATGGGTGTCATGCTCGAACAAACAACCTTGAACTCCTTGAGATGCTTGTTGGGATCTTCCATGGAAAGCCCATGGTATTTCGGAATGTGGTGCAACAAGCTTGACTTCAACTCGAATTCATCGGTCTTGCCTTGGGCAGCCGCGGGGTATTGAATGCATAATGGTGCGGCATTGGCCAAACTCGAGGCAGAAAGCTCCTTGATGGTTCGATTGTTCGCTGCCATGGTTGGTACTTCCTCTTCAAACTTTGCCGTGGTCTCCTCTTCAACCTCAACTTCTTGCTTTTCTACTTCAGGTTCGGGACTAGGAGGATTAGACTCTTGCAATTTCTTTTTCCTTCTCAAAGTCCTCTCGAAATCGCCGTCAAAGTCGGAGATATGCTCACGAACAGGTTGTGAGCTACGGGTCATAAACTAGTACCTACACATAAGAGCAAACAAGAAAAGTAACCAACTTAATAGACTTGGCACTGATAGGAGCATATTCATGCGACTTAAATGGCTTGTTCTCGTGCATTTACGTTATGTTTCTCTAGTTATTTTAGTCCTTTATGCTTCTTTTGTGTGTTTTCAGGTTCTAAGGGCTTAGGGAGCAAGAAAGTGCATTTTGAGGCTATTTGGGGCACTTTTGGGCATGGATTGGATAGCTTAATCATGGAGCAAAGAGGATGGACGAAATTGAAGCTTTGTATGCTCTTTGGGGACATCAAACAAAGGGCCTAGCCCAATCAAACAAATCCTTTGAGCCATGGAAAACCTCTAGCCCAATCAAACATATTATGCCATGCAAACCAACCTATTTTAGGCCCATTCTATGTACTTAAACCCTAGCCCTTTAAACTAGCCCTATTATCACTTATCACTTCCATTCACTTATCACTCACAACATATCATTCATTTATCACTTAACATATCATTCATTTATCACTTAACATATCATTCACTTATCACTTATCATAACCATACACTTATCACTTATCATACTCATAATCATCTACACATTTCAACCATTTAAACATATGCATTTCAACTCACATGCACACCCACCTCTTTCCAACCTAATTCACATGCATTCACATGCTTTCACAACCTTTCCACATGCAATTTCTTCCACATGCATTCCCACTTTCCTAGTTCACACACACATGCACTCACATGCATTCACATGCATTTCCACCTTCCTACTTCATCATTTCACCACATTCTCCCTCTTTAACTCACATGCACCCAAACAAAGCCAACCTAGCTAACCCTACATGCATTATTTATTAACTCTTCATCATGCATCCACATTCATTCCAACACAAAACACACACATGCACTTATTCTTTCATCATTGCACCACCAATTCACCCACATGCATTTCCAACCATTCACACCCCTTTAATCATTCTCCTAGCTATCATTCACATGCTCTCCCATCCATTCTCTCCCTATATAAACCACACACACTTCATTCATTTGCATCATTCAATTCATCCCACACTTCCATTTCATTCAATTCCATCTCTCCATTCTCACACCACAAATAAACACTTCCCCTTAGAATCCAAAACCATTCTTCCATTTCCACCACTCCTCATCCACTTCCATAATTCCACACTTTCATTCCCCCAAACCAACTATCCTTAGACCTTATGCTACAACGAAGAGGAAGATAAGAGGGCCTAAACGTTCATACAATTCAAGATTGAGTTGTTGGAATGTTTAGGCGTTTCTTTGATTTCAATGTTTAATTTCAATTCTCTTTGTTTTGTACGTATGAGGAACTAAACCCCCCTTAGCTAGGGGGTGATTCGAAATATATGTTTATGCTTGCAATATGATTTGAGTACTTTTAATTACGTTTCATAAGTTGTGAATTCAATTTGTTTAACTATTTGATTGATATCCTATTTATGTATGTTTATTAAGAATGAACGCTTAATTTTCATGCATGAATTTGACGCTAGAATATAAGTGAGTTTCACGTAATAGTTATGAACTTATATTCACAAGTAGTGGAGGTTGCTTATAAACAATCGCGTTAAACAAATTCTTGGCATAAGTTTCATGCAATCATAGTAACGAATGCCTCGTCAACACTTATAGTTTTCATGTTGCTTAATGATTCTTGCTTGTATCTCTATTATGCAATTCATGTAGGGAACTAGTGAGGAATGCTTTGGGTTGTCGTATGCAATCATCTAATTCATTAACTTAAGGAAAACTTGACGGTTAATTTAAGCGGACCTAATTAACCCGGAGCGTTGAGAATTCATGGTTTATTGAAATGCAATTAGAAATCTTTTTATTATGCAAGTGTAACATGTGTGGAGATGAACCCCTTGGCTAGCATCCATTCATTCCATTTCATCAATTTCATATTTACATTATGTTTTAATTGCAATTTGTTCATTTAGTTTAATTCCGTCCAAAACTCAATCCCCCTTTACTTTATTGTTCAATTTAGTTAGAAATCATTTTAATTTGTGTTTTTAAAGCATTTTCAGTCTTTTGTTTTGTCTTAGTGTTTTAACGTTTAGTTTCACATTCTTTGAGTCTAGTTTAGTGTTTTATATTGTTTTTTTGAAGTCAAATCCAAGTGGTTAACAATCCCTCCTAATCCCCGGTCCAGAACGATCCCTACTTACATCCATACTACAATTGTCAAAAAGAGGGTTTAATTTGTGTGCGTATAATTCTCGCATCAGTCACAAGTAAGAAAATAAGTTGCCACACACGGCACAAAAACAAAACACATACACACGGTGCAAAAATTAAAACGAAACAAAAACCAAACAATTTAAACAAGACTCAAGACAAGAGATTAGCAACTTTGCTAATCCCCGGCAACGGCGCCAAAATTTGATGCGAGAATTATACGCACACAAATTAAACCCTATTTGTGACAATTGTAGTAATGATGTAAGTAGGGATCGTTCTAACCGGGGATTAACTAGGGGTGCTAAACACTTGACTCAAATAAAAAAAAACTAATCTTTAAACACTTAATTCACTTAACGAAAACTCAAAATAAGTCCACAAGACTCCAAAGACTTAAAAACACAAAATAAGAAAGATTAAGATTAAACAAAATATGGGGGGGGAATTGAGGTTTTGACGGAATTAAACTAAAATGCACAGATTGTAATTAAGGGGAAAATGTAAATATGAATGTGATGAAAATATGAATGAATGCTAGCTAGAAGGTTCTTCTCCACACATGTTACACTTGCATACAAGATGATTTTCGGTTGGTCTTTCAATGAATTATGAAACTCAACACCCCGGGTTAATTAGGTCCGCTTAAATTAACCGTCAAGTTTTCCTTAAGTTAATTAATTGGATGATTGCATACGACAACCCAAAGCATTCCCCACAAGTTCCCTACATGAATTACATAATAGAAATACAAGCAAGAATCATTAAGCATCATGAAAACTATAAGTGTTGACGAGGCATTCGTTACTATGAATTGCATGAAACTTATGCTAAGAATTTACTTAACGCGATTGTTTATAAGCAACCTCCACTACTTGTGAATATAAGTTCATAACTATTAGGTGAAACTCACTTATATTCTAGCGTCATATTCATACATGAAAATTAAGCGTGCACTCTTAATAAACATACATAAATGGGTTATCAATTAAATAGTTAAACAAATTGAATCCATAACTCATGAAATTCCAACCAAAGGTAATCAATTCATATTGCAAGCGTAAACATGGTTTCGAATTACCCCCTAGCTATGGGGGGTTTAGTTCCTCATACGTACAAAACAAAGATACGTAAATTTAATCATTGAAATCAAGGAAAAGAAAACACCTAAAAATTCCAACAACTCAAACTTGAATTGTATGAACGTTTAGGCCCTTCTCCTCCTCTTTGTTGTGGCACAAGGTCTAAGGATAGGTTTTGGATTGGTGTTTGTATGGAGGAATGGTTGGATAGTGTTTTGGAGGGTTGGGGATGTTGGAAATGTGCCCTAAAACCAATCATATGATGATACTTTACGGACATTTCAAACTAATGTAGTTTAAAAGGCAAAGATTATTGTTTGAGCCGTCTAATATAAATGTTATATGCTTAAACGATAAGTCCAAGGAATATGTGATTGGAAGAATGCGATATAAAGAAGTTAGATTCATGAGACCATTCTTTCGTTGACACATCCTAAACGTTCCTGATCATAGGATTGTCAATTGGGCATTGACAGTCCGTTAAGATCAGTACGTGCTATGTCTTCTCTCAGGGAGAGTGACTAGTCTCGAGTCATTGGTGTGTGTGACATCAAGACAAGTACGTAGGTGCTCAATAGAGAATGAGTTCACTGAACACGATCAACGAAGAGTTCTCATATTCATGTCACATGAGAACTCATGGTTAGGATAATGCAAATTAGTCTTTTGACCTGAGGCATCACAGTTGTCTTGTGGTTAGGTCCTTAATCTTTGATTATGTCAAAGTCACTCTATCAGGGTGTCCACGGCATCGTTGGGGTTAAGCCACTTAGCCATGAAGGCAAGTGAATGCGCAACAAGGGATCTCTAACCTTCAAACTGTTTGAGGGAGAATACTCTATGATATGATTTAGAATCTCTGGCCAGAGTATGAATGAGATGTTGGAATGCGTTCCAGATCACATTCAAGGTAATCATATAAGTACAAGATTCACATTGGATAGTAGACATGAATAAACTATCAAACCAAACAATGTGGTCAAGAGTATTGTATTAGAGAAAGACCGTATTGCATTTGTAATCCTAAACTGAATAGGTTCTCCACCTCTTATGATTAGCTTGGGTAACCATGATATGCTGCTAGGTGTCACTCATGGTTTGTGGAAGCCCTAAAAGTGTATTATCACTAACGGGAGAATTGAAAGTAAGTTTCAATTCACAATCGATTTGAAAGAGTTTGAATCGCCCACTGCCTCGCTAAAAGGAACCTAATGGATCGTACACCGTGTAAGGTAGAGATTGAAGATTCAACGGAGATGAGTAAGAATAATTAAATGGTTTAATTATTTATGGCAAGGATTAATTAATATGATTATTAATCAAACGAATAAGTTCGTTAAAAGACCTCGGGTTAGTTTTGGGCCGCAAGGTCCAATGGGATTTGAATGTCAAGCCCATTAACTCAAGTTGTATGACAACTTGAATAAAACAAAGGGCTTGAAAGCCCAATAAACCTATAGGCTAGCCATGTGTAAAAGAATAGGGCTTTTGGTCCATTAGGTCACTTATTTGAAGGGACTATATAAAGGACTTTATAGCCTAAAATTTACTAAGGGTTATTTTTGGGGAAAGGATGAGAACACAAGCTCTCCTTTCTCTCAAAAATTTTGGCCAATCTAGAGGGGAATAGCTAGCAATCTTACTTCCTCTAGGTCACTCATTTCTTCTACAATATACCTTGGTGTGGAGACTTAGAGGTTCTCAATTTTGGGAACTTGGAGAAACCTTTTCATCCATCCAAATCCATGGATCCAAGATGCAAGGAATGAAGGCCCTCTCTTTGGGTGATTAGCATTTGCTTATGCAAAGAGGAATCTACAAAGGTATTGATTTCTCAACTCACTTTGTTTTGAGTTGAGTCTTGGTTCACCTATCTACTAGGCTTTGAATTTCATGGGTAAATGTTTTGTTTTAAGTGCATACAAGCATGATTCCGCCTTTAATTGTTAATTGCATGCTATTGATGTTGCTTAAATGAACATGTTTTTCACAAATTTTCCTTCAGGGGAGTGGTGGAAATAGAAGAGAAGAATGCTGGAAATGGAATGAAGGCCACGACAAGCTTGTTGTTTGTTGTTGTGTTGTGTATGAATGGAGGTGTAGAATGAATGAATTGTGTGATGGGATTGCATGGTTTTATAGGGAGAGAATGGGTGAGAATGTGAGAGAATGTGGCTGCAATGATTAAGGAAGGAATGCATGTGGAATGACAACTAGGTTGGTTGGTGGAAAGCTGGAATTGCAAGGGGGTGCACGGCAAGGGATGTGTTTTAGATGATGGGTGCATGTCTTGGCTGAATTAATGAAGGGAATGCATGTGGAATGACACTAGGGTGAATGATTGAAGTGGGAATGAAAGAATGTGGCTGCAATGATGAATACATGTGGCTGAAATGAAAGGGAAATGCAAAGGGAAAAGCTAGAAATGGGAGAGGAGCCACGACAAAGGGTGTTTTTGATGGAATGGATGGTTATTTGCATGTGAATTAAAACTAGGGTGAATGATGATGAATGCATGTGGATTAAAGAGGGAGAATGTGGTGCAATGATGAAGTGGGAAGTGGAAGAATGTGGCTAAAATGGTGGAGGAAGGCATGGCAATGATTTGTTGTTTGTGTGAAGTGTGTGTGAATGGTGGTTTTGCATGGCTTTGATGGATTGTTTGATTGGGCTAGAGGTTTTGCATGGCTTTGATGGATTGTTTGATTGGGCTAGGCCCTTTGTTTTATGTCCCAAAGTGCATACAAGGCTTCAATTTCGTCCATCCTCTTTGCTCCATGATTAAGCTATCCAATCCATGCCAAAAAAATGCTCCAAATAGCCTCAAAATGCACTTTCTTGCTCCCTTTGCCATGAGGACCTAAAAACAAACGAAAATAGCTTAAACTACTAAAACAACTATGAATTAACAACATAGATGCACGAAAACAAGCTAAGTAAGTCGCCTAAATATGCTCCTATCACTCTCTAAGTATCACGAATCGCTACTGAACGTAAACATGAATAACACTTACCTGGCACTTACCTGTGCGTCCACAGCACCAAATATGCATATGTATATAAATATATATGCCCAATAATGCAACTAATAATGCATAAAAGTCGAATATATAATGCATGGCATATAACTAATAAACATTTAATTCAATTTCTGGGAAAATAATAGTATATAGGTTTATACGGAAAACCAAAAGCCCACTCACTGGTATGTGGAAGGGTCGTAGCCCCCTGCCTCGAGTGACCACGCTCGTCCTCGGGATACGTCTCACCTATATGCGAAAATACTATAAAAACGTTAATTTTAAAGCACATAACCTTCCTTTCGTAATAACTTCTCATACATTGCTCAAAATGGACAATTGAATATACCAACGTGCTCTACACAACCTTAGGATCACTCCCAAATTTTTAGAAAAATTTTCCACTGCCGCACGCGCCCCCACGCGCCGGGGAAGGCACGGCCACACGCGCCGGCCACGCGCAGGCACGTGCCTAGCACGCTGACGGCGTCAACTGACGCCGTTAGGAATATTCCGTTAGTTCTAACGGATTCCGTCTCCTTCTCCGGCGAGACTCCGGCGACGTCGCCGGCGCCGGAAAATCGCGAAAACTTCCAACGTTGATATCTCCGCCGTTTTTCGTCCAAATTTCACGATTCTTGCACCAAAATGACACCTAGAACTAGGAGAACAACGATATACTACTTTTAAAGGTTGAAAACCACTAGATTTTACCTGTCCAAAACACCCAATTCCGGCCAACTCCAAATACAACGATCCCGACGTCCAAATCTTACAAACGAACTACTCCGAGACTCCTTGGGACCTCACCAAGCTATCTACGAGCTTCATTTCCCCTAAAATGTAAGAATTTACGTTTGCATGAATAGTACCCCAAATCGGCTATGGTGAAATCGACGTGAAAACGTTGTAGTTCTTACCTGAAAATGGTACGACTAGACTCCCACGAGCCTCATGAGTTCGAATTTGCACTTGCTTCCTTCGATCTGTGGGTGTTTAATGGTTTTGGGTGTATGTCTGTACGTTTTCAAAGGAAGAGGAAGGGAAATGGGGCTCGGGGAATGACAAGGAAAGGGACAGGGAGTGGTGCAGGTGTGGGAGTGTGTGTGTGGCCCAAAGACATGCCAACATAACACAAAAACAACCAAAAAACGTAACAAAATCGAACTAGGGGCAAAACTGTCTTTTCACACGTACGTTTTAAAATGTTTTTGGGACGGGCTGTCACATTTTTTAGTTTAGGTTAAGTTCACATAATTTATATGTCTTTGAATATTCTCAAACTTTTTATACATGCAATTTATTATTATTTCTTTAATATATAGTATATGTGTGACATTCCACATCGCCCAGGGGAGTGATCCTTATATGTTTATTCCCATCCCTACCTAGCACGAGGCTTTTTGGGAGCTCACTGGCTTCGAGTTCCATCGGAACTCCGAAGTTAAGCGAGTAGCACACGAGAGCAATCCCATGATGGGTGACTCACTGGGAAGTTGCGAGTGAGTTCCCAAAAACAAAACCGTGAGGGAATGGTAAGCCCAAAGCGGACAATATCGTGCTACGGTGGTGGAGCGGGTCCGGGAAGTGATCCACCCCGGGCCGGGATGTGACAATATGAGCATGTATGTTTAATAATATAATAACAATGAACAAAAGGTATCCAAAACTAGTAATAAAATATAACAATTGATTACAAAAATAATATGAGTAAATAACTATAAAAAGTCGAAATGTTTCGGAACTTTTTTTGTTTGAATAAGTTTGGAACATTCTAGAAAAATTTGGAATTATAGGAATCCCCAAAATGCATTCCAATTTACATTCCAAATTTCTAAAAATAGTTGGATTTGGAAGTTTGGGTTCGGATTGGAAATTTTACTTTCCACACACTCCTTTCTACCTTCCACATACTTCTCTCAATCTTAGATTGATCAGAATTGAATAGCCTTGTTTAATAAGTTTCAGTTATATACAAGGGGGCTTATTGCTCAAGTAAATAATAGAATTCTTTATGGAATTTTCAGCTTGCAAAATTGGAAACACTGTTTCAAATTGCACCCCTAACATGACATAGGGAGTCCCATTTCTCTATTGTTTTTTCCAAATCTTGTGGATCTACATTATTTAAATTTAATACATTACCTACTATATTAATTTGTTCTATACCTCTTAAATTGAAGGAAAATTTGTAAAAAACTAAGTTCATTAAGCAACATAATACATGCATTTAACGATTAAATGGTAGAAGCATGTTTCTATGCACTTTAAAACAAAACTTAAAACTATTAAAAGCCTAGTAGTTGTAGTGAATTAAGACTCAACTCAAATCTTAAAGAAAGGAGTTGAGAAACTTTTATATCTTTGAAGCACCACTTTATTTAGCAAAGGATGTTCACCCATGTGAGGGCCTACTTTCCTTTGTCTCCTTTTTCCTTGGCTCCATGGATGTGGATTGAGGAATTTCCTCCTTGGCTTCATGACTTCTTGGATGCTTCTTGGCTTCATGACTTCTTGGATATGGATGGAAGAATGGGTTCTACAAAAGTCCCCAAAGTTGGAGACTTCTAAGTTCCGACACCAAGAATGGTTGAGGAAGAAGATGAGTAATCATGGAAGAACAAAATGCTAGTAGAAAGAGAGAGCATGTGTTCTCTCATCTTTCCTCAAAGAAAAACCTATACAAGAAAAGGCTATAAAGTTACTTTTCTACCTATCTTCATTGGAGTGGCAAACTTGTAATAAGTCCAAAACCACTCCCTCTCTAAGCATGGCCGGCCTCCCTATTGTTAGTAGGTTAATTGCCCATTTTGTTTTAGTTGTCACACAACTTAAGCCTTATGTGCCTTATGGACCAGAACCCTTTTGAGTCCTGAAACCCAAAACTAACTTAAGGCCTAAAACAAACATTTCATTCTTGATTAATTAACTTTTAATTAATCCTTGCAATATACAATTAAACTATTTAATTGTCCTTACTCATCTTCATTATTTCCTTCAATCATTACCTTACATGGTGTGCGATCCATTAGGTTCCTTTTAGCAAGGCAGTGGGCTATTAGAACACTTACTAATCGATTGTGAATTGAAACTTACTTTCAATTCTCCCTTTAGTGATTATACACCTTTAGGGCTTCCACAAACCATGAGTAACACCTAGCAGTATATCATGGCTACCCAAGCTAATCAGAAGAGGTTGGAGAACCTATTCAGTTTGGGATTACAATGCAATACAATTTTTCTGTAATACAATACTCTTGATCACATTGTTTGGTTTGATAGTTTATTCATGTCTACTATCCAATGTGATTCTCTTACTTATATGATTACCTTGAATGTGATATGGAACAATTTTCTAAATCTCATTCATACTCTAGCTAGAGATTCTTAATTATATCATAGAGTATTCTCCCTTAACGGTTTGAAAGTTAGAAATCCCTTGTTGTGCATTCATCTGCCTCTATAGTTAAGTGACATAACCACAACTATGTTGTGGACACCCTCTGATGGAGTGCCTTTGACACAGTCAAAGATCAAGGACCTAACCATAAGAAAACTATGATGCCTTAGGTCAAATGACTACTTTACATTATCCTAACCTTGAGTTCCCATGTGACATGAGTATGAGAACTCCTTGTTGATCACATTCAATGGACTCATTCTCTATTGAGCACTTACATGCTTGTCTTGGTATCATTCACACCAATAACTCGAGACCAGTCACTCTCCCAAAGAAAAGACATAATATGTACTGATCTTAACAGACCTTCAATGCCCAATTGGCAATCCTATGATCATGAACGTTTATCATATGTGTACGAAACAGAATGATCTCATGAATCTAACTTCCTTAGATCACATTCTCCTAATTACATATTCCTTCGACTTATTATTCAAGCATATAACATTTATATGAGACGGCTTTAAACAATAATCTTTACCTTCATATTAAACTAGGCTAGTTTAACATGTGAAATGTTCGTAAAGTATCATCATATGATTGGCTTTAGGGCACATTACCAACAATCTCCTACTTACACTAGAGCCAATCAGTTGTGTCATCAATGATGATACCTTTTCTGAATTCATTTAAAAAATAGCTAAGTATTATACTGAGATAGTGAATTGATAGGAGCATATTTAGGCGACTTACTTAGGTTGTTTTCATGCATCTATGTTGTTAATTCATAGTTGTTTTAGTAGTTTAAGCCATTTTCGTGTGTTTTTAGGTTCATATGGCTAAGGGAGCAAAAAGATGCATTTTGGAGCATTTTGGAGCAAAATTGGGCTTGGAATGGATAGCATATGATTGGAGCCAAAGTGTTGGACGAATTTGAAGGCCTTGTATTCACTTTGGACATAAAACAAAGGGCCTAGCCCATTCTCTCTTAAACCAACCCCAAGGCCATGCATTTCCTTCCAATTCCAAAACCCACAATCACTTCAAAAGCCATGCAAATCCATATTCAACACCCTAAACTACAACCATGCATCATTACACCACCTTCTCCATCTTTATTCCACATGCATTCATTATAATTCACCCTAGCTACAACCATTCACACACACATGCACTTATTCTTTCATCATTGCACCACCAATTCAACACATGCATTCACACACCAACAACACCACCCATGCCGTGCATCCCCTTCCATTTTCTGTACCTTTCCTCCTTGCAATTCCACATGCATTCATCATCATAACCTAGCTATCATTCCACTCCTACCCATGCCATGCATAACCCACCTTCATCCCTTTAATTCACATGATTTCCCAACACCAAATCAGCCACTCACATACATTCACACACACTTCACACAAACAACAAGTCCCATGCCGTGCATTTCCCTTGCCATTTCCAGGTTGTCCAATTCATCATTTCAGCCACATATCCACCCACATGCACCCTTTAATCATTCAACCATAAAGCCACATGCAATCTCATTCATCCACCACACATTGTACATGCTTTCATAAGCTTTAACCAACAACAAAACCACTACACAACCTGCCATCATTCACAAAGATCCATCCTGAAAATCCTTGCCGTGCACTTCACATTGACATTCCAACATCTTCACATGCCTTTCCAGCTTTTCCTTTCATTTCAAGCTCTCATTCTTCATCATTGCAGCCACCTACATGCATTATTCATTAACCTTTCATCATGTAGCCAGAAAATAAGTAAGAAAACATCCATGCCGTGGCACACATTGACATTCCAACACCTTCACATGCAATTCCAGCTTGCATATGGATTAAACACCCCTCAAACACTTCCATTCCCTCTCCTAGCCGTGGGTTTCTTTCCATTTTCTATCTTTCCTCATCCATTTCCATAACTCCCCATCTCATTCCACACTTCCATCCCCCCAAACCAACTATCCTTAGACCTCGTGCCACAACGAAGAGGAAGATAAGAGGGCCTAAACGTTCATACAATTCACGTTTGAATTGTTGGAATGTTTAGGCGTTTCTTTGATTTCAATGTTTAATTTCAATTCTCTTTGTTTTGTAAGTATGAGGAACTAAACCCCCCTTAGCTAGGGGGTGATTCGAAATATATGTTTATGCTTGCAATATGATTTGATTACTTTTAATTACGTTTCATAAGTTGTGAATTCAATTTGTTTAACTATTTGATTGATATCCTATTTATGTATGTTTATTAAGAATGAACGCTTAATTTTCATGCATGAATATGACGCTAGAATATAAGTGAGTTTCACGTAATAGTTATGAACTTATATTCACAAGTAGTGGAGGTTGCTTATAAACAATCGCGTTAAACAAATTCTTGGCATAAGTTTCATGCAATCATAGTAACGAATGCCTCGTCAACACTTATAGTTTTCATGTTGCTTAATGATTCTTGCTTGTATCTCTATTATGCAATTCATGTAGGAACTTGTGAGGAATGCTTTGGATTGTCGTATGCAATCATCCAATTCATTAACTTAAGGAAAACTTGACTGTTAATTTAAGCGGACCTAATTAACCCGGGGCGTTGAGAATTCATGGTTTATTGAAAAGCAATTAGAAATCGTTTTGTATGCAAGTATAACATGTATAGAGATGAACCCCTTAGCTAGCTTCCCATCCATTCATTTCCGTCAAATCCATATTTACAATTTGTTTTGTTTCCAAGTATCCATTTTAGTTTAAATTCGTCCAAATCCAATTCCCCCCTATTTCGTTGAAGTCTTAGTCTTAATCTTTCTTATTTTTAGTTTTGCTTTCTTCGAGCATTAAATAGTGTTTTACATTGTGTTTTTACGTTTTTAAGTCAAATCCAAGTGATTAACAATCCCTCCTAATCCCCGGTCCAGAACGATCCCTACTTATACACTTCACTACAATTGACAAAAAAGAGGGTTTAATTTGTGTGCGTATAATTCTCGCATCATGAATCAATAGAAGCAACCTTGAGATTAACAGCGCCACCATTATACCTAATTCTTAATCATGTGGTTCAGTCTCTCAATTATGTTCGAATCTTGATGAGGCCTTGATTCCCTGGCTTGAGCTATCACCCCATTAATGTCGTAGGATGGGTACACTAGTGACACTTTCTGTTTATAACAAAATGAAGTGTTCATACATGAACCTTCCCATCCAAACAATATTGTTGTAAACTTCTATATGGCAATATATTTTGCATGCATGATGGAACACACTAGACTTTTAGTATCCAATTATCTCTTCAGTCATAATGAAGAGCTATCCAATGATGGATACTATATTAGATTTATAATCTAATACGTTTACGCTGCCATTTGTTACTCTAATTTTCCTCATTCTTGAGGAATCTATCCTTTATTATTTCTTAAATACGTAAGGACTCACTTAACAGTTGCCATGGTTCTGATCATGGGTTTGCACTAATATCGTCTTATACCAATCTTGATACAACTCATATCAATGTTTTTCATACAATATGAAATACGTAAATCACCCTTCTGCGTATGCATAAAGGATTCTATTTACATATTACATTTCTTTGGGAGTTGAAGGGTACATTCCCTTTTAGAAAAGCAACTTCCCAGTCTGACTGGAATTGTCCTTCCATTTGAAGTTTATCATTTGAGAAACTTCCTACATCTATCGTCTGTCAATAGGGATTAAGATAATCCAGTTATATCTTGAAATCTATTATTATAGATTTCTATCCCAAGTATATAGACTATGTCACCCATATACATTATACCATTATAGAACGTTTGAAGTCATAATTTTATTGAAGAAGAATTCCTTTTGTTTCCAAAATTAAATATCATATATATGTTCAAATTTAGGAATGTGATTAACTCTCACTAACCTTTTGTAAACCTAGTAAACAAAAGATTCATTTACATCTTCATGAGAAATCAAACGATTTGATCTTTTTCACATGAGAAGCTTATAGCTCCCACTAGCTTGCTTAGATTCATGATGGATGGATCTCTACAACTTACACATCTTATGATTCGTAGTCTTAGACATATAGTTTCGGAAACTCATACTATGTCCAAACGTTGAATTACCGTTTAGTTGTAGCAAGCAATCTTCGAATTAATTAAAACCAAGACTATGTCAAAGATGGTTTCTTCCAAGTCAACCAATCTCTTTGATTGCACCTTAAAGCTACCAATTAGCTATGAAGGTTTCACTATTTCGGGTTAAATGATATTATATTATTTCCTTGAGTATATGTAATACAACACTCAATTTAGTCATAATGATCTTCATTCTTATTTCTTTTGAATTAAGAGGCCTAACTCTATGACATAGTCTTAAAGTTCAAACCATTCAACTGAGATGATTTATAGATTCTTCTCAACTATCTTGGAGCTCTTGGTGTAGGAACTAGGTTGTTACATTTGTTGTGTATCATCTTGTCTCTCAAAGAACTCATTCCTTAAGCTCTATCTCTCGTTCATTTGCTCCTTCTTGGGCAAATCCTATTGTAGGATTACAATGAACTATCCAACAAACAACATTTGTTAGTTGGTATATAGAAGTGATATCCAACAAGATAATGCTCATACAAACATTGCTCTTTAAGAAAAAATGTATTATGTCAATTGACATATGCATGACAACCCCAAATCTTAACTTGATTAAGACTTATCTTTCTTTCCAACTTCATCTTATGGAGTTATGAAACATTTTAGAAGACATTCTAATTGACAATCATATTGTCTTTGAAGTATATATCCTATATACAGGTATTTGATAATAATTAACGAACCAAAGCATCCATCTATGACCAACTTGTAATTTATGTTTTAGAGGTGTAACAACTTAGTAGGGTTAGTCACTACCTTGTAACCTTTTGGGTTTTAAGCATCATTATATTCTAAATAGTTAACACTACCATATCATCTCTACGATATAGAGACAATTAATCGGATTACAATAATCCAATCATTCATTAATAAAGAACAATATTTTGTCAAATAAAAAATTCATCCATCTCTTAAAACTATAGTGACGGAATCAAGTTCCTTATTCAAATTGGAATGTCAAGACAATCTTTGTTTTGCCAATTTCTTTGGTAGTATGAGGAAGTAAGTACTACCTGATTTCGCAGAGATCTATATCTTTATTCACGATATGAATGTGAAGTACTTTCTCTTCTCTAATAAATCTTCTACTTCTTATTAGTCACTCTTATTAGTTCACTACTTCATGTAATTAAAACTAGAACCCAAAAATTTCATCAAATACAAAAACTTCATCAAAGGAGCAAAACAATTTGTCCTTTAGTGATTTTGGGACTTTATGTAAAAATGTAAACTTTTGGGTCAAAGTGCAAATACACAAAAGTATCAAAACTTTATGTAATTGCATGAAAGCCCCAAAACTACCCTACTTTAGTAGGGTGGCCGGTTTTGGTAGAAGGAGTGTGGTTGAGACACTTTTTGCAAGTTTAAAAACACAAGGTGATAGGTGATGTCCAAGAAACATGGAAAAAGTTTTGACATGAAGAGTGATGTGAATAGTGCAAATCATCTTACATCAAATATTACAACACAAATCTTTAAACAAATTAAAAAACAATTTTGAATCAAACACCCAAAACTTTATGTTCTTGGTTATGAACATGAAGAGCACATCAAGAACAATGAAGAACATCCATGAAAACACATAAGAGCTCCACGAACATTTTTCACCTAAAGACACCCCAAAACCTCTCAAAATTAAGTGAAAAAACATATTAGCATTACTAGGGTACTTAGTGGTTCCAAATGTACTTTAAAACACTTTTAATATGACAATCAAGAACCCAAAAAATTAACCCATGGATTTCGCCGAATTTCCCCAAACAAAAGGCACCAAATTTTAGCTCCAAAATTCATGCATATATGAACTACATCTACAAGATTTGAGATGGCAAATTTTCAAGAAAATTTACATTCAAAGAACCAAGAATAAAGCTTGTAACCATTACAACATTCAAATCAAACTATTAACAATAAAACCCAAAAGGGTTCGCTAACTACTAGACCTAGGCTCTTGATACCACTTGAAGGAAAATTTGTGAAAAACTAAGTTAAGCAACATAATACATGCATTTAACAATTCAATGGCAAAAGCATGTTTCTATGCACTTTAAAACAAAACTTAAACCATGAAATTCAAAGCCTAGTAGTTGTGGTGAACAAAGACTCAACACAAATCTTAAAGAAAGGAGTTGAGAAACTTTTATACCTTTGAAGCACCCCTTTGCTTAGCAAAGGATATTCACCCATGCGAGGGTCTTCTATCCTTTGTCTACTTGCTTCTTGGTTCCATGGATATGGATGAGGAACTTTGCTTCTTGGCTCCATGGCTTCTTGGATATGGATGGAGGAATGGGTTGGAGACCTCTATGTTTCGACACCAAAGATGGTTGAGGAAGAAGATGAGTGACCATGAAAGGACAAAATGCTAGCAACGTTCTTCCATGATGGCCGACCCCTTTAGAGAGAAATAGAAAGCATTTGTTCTCTCATCTTTCCAAGAAAAACCCTACACAAGAAAAGGCTATAAAGTTACTTTTATACCTATCTTCATTGAAGTGGCAAACTTGTGATAAGTCCAAAATCACTCCCTCTCTAAGTATGGATGGCCTCCATATTGTTAGTGGGTTAATTGCCCATATTGTTTTAGTTGTCACACAACTTAAACCTTATGTGCCTTGTGGACCAAAACCCTTTTGAGTCCCAAAACACAAAACTAACTTAAGGCCTAAAACGAACCTTTCGTTCTTGATTAATTAACTTTTAATTAATCATTACCATATACAATTAAACTATTTAATTGTCCTTACTCATCTTCATTATTTCCTTTAATCATTATCTTACACGGTGTGTGATCCATTAGGCTCCTTTTAGCGAGGTAGTAGGCGATTAGAACTCTTACTAATCGATTGTGAATTGAAACTTACTTTCAATTCTCCCTTTAGTAATTATACACCTTTAAAGCTTCCACAAGCCATGAGTGACATCTAGCAGCATGTCATGGCTACCCAAGCTAATCAGAAAATGTTAGAGAACCTATTCAGTTTAGGATTACAATGCAATTGAAGGAAAAATTTGTGAAAACAAATTCATTTTAGCAACATCTATGCATGCAATTAACAATTAAAGGCGGAATCATGCTTGTATGCACTCAAAAAAAAAAAAAAAAAAAAACTTTACCCATGAAATTCAAGGCCTAGTTCTTATGGTGAACCAAGACTCAACTCAAATCTTACAGAAAAGAGTTGATAAACTTTTATACATTTGAAGCACCTCTTTGCTTAGCAAAGGATATTCACCCATGTGAAGGCCTTCTTTCCTTAGTCTCCTTGCTCCTTGGCTCCATGGATGTGGATGAAGGAACTTTGCTTCTTGACTTCATGACTTCTTAGATATGGATGAAGGAATGGATTCTCTCCAAGTTGCCAAGAAAGGGAACCTCTAAGTTTCCACACCAAGGAGACCGAAGCGGAAAGCTCCTTGATGGTTCGGTTATCTGCTGCCATGTCTTCTTCACCCACTGTTGTCTTGGGTTCTTCTTCGGATTCAGAACGGACTCGGAACTTTCACTTGATTCGCTAGGTTCTGAGTTCTTTCTCTTTCGTCTCAATTCTCGCTCGAAATCGGCGTTAAAGCTCAAGATATGTTCACGAATCGGATGAGAACTCCGAGTCATAAACTAGTACCTAAAACAAGAAACAAAACAAGATTAAGAATTTGGAATAAAATAAAAACAAAAGAAAATAAAACAATCCAAGATATTAGCAAAGTTGCTAATCCCCGGCAACGGCGCCAAAATTTGATGCGAGAATTATACGCACACAAATTAAACCCTCTTTTTGTCAATTGTAGTGAAGTGTATAAGTAGGGATCGTTCTGGACCGGGGATTAGGAGGGATTGTTAATCACTTGGATTTGACTTAAAAACGTAAAAACACAATATAAAACACTATTTAATGCTCAAAGAATGCAAAACTAAAAATAAGAAAGATTAAGACTAAGACTTCAACGAAATAGGGGGGAATTGGATTTGGACGAATTTAAACTAAAATGGAAACTTGGAAATAAAACAAATTGTAAATATGGATTTGACGGAAATGAATGGATGGGCAGCTAGCTAAGGGGTTCATCGCCACACATGTTATACTTGCATACGAAACGATTTCTAATTGCATTTCAATGAACCATGAATTCTCAACACCCCGGGTTAATTAGGTCCGCTTAAATTAACCGTCAAGTTTTCCTTAAGTTAATAAATTGGATGATTGCATACGACAACCCAAAGCATTCCTCACAAGTTCCCTACATGAATTGCATAATAGAGATACAAGCAAGAATCATTAAGCATCATGAAAACTATAAGTGTTGACGAGGCATTCGTTACTATGATTGCATGAAACTTATGCCAAGAATTTGTTTAACGCGATTGTTTATAAGCAACCTCCACTACTTGTGAATATAAGTTCATAACTATTACGTGAAACTCACTTATATTCTAGCGTCCAATTCATGCATGAAAATTAAGCATTTATTCTCAATAAACATACATAAATAGGTTATCAATCAAATAGTTAAACAAATTGAATTCACAACTTATGAAACGTAATTAGAAGTAATCAAATCATATTGCAAGCATAAACATATATTTCGAATCACCCCCTAGCTAAAGGGGGTTTAGTTCCTCATACTTACAAAACAAAGAGAATTGAAATTAAACCTTGAAATCAAAGAAACACCTAAACATTCCAACAACTCAAACTTGAATTGTATGAACGTTTAGGCCCTCTTCTCTTCCTCTTCGTTGTGGCACAAGGTCTAAGGAGATGTTTAGGGCTTTAAGTGTTTGTGGAATGGAGTGGGGAATGGTTGGAGAGGGATGGAAATGGAAGAGGAGAGATAGAAGATAGAAAGAAACCCACGGCAAGGAGTGGGAAATGGTGTGTTTGTGGTGTGTTGTGTATGAAATGAGGAATGAATTGAATGATGGGAATGCAAGGGCTTTTATAGGAGAATGAAGATGTAAATGGCTGTTTGTTTAAGCATGCAAGTGGCTAATTAATGATGAACAAACAGCTAGGAAAGCATGTGAAAGCTGGAATTGCATGTGAAGATGCTGGAATTGCATTGAAAGCCCACGGCATTGATGTTTTCTTGCTGATTTTATGGCTACATGATGAAAGGTTAATGAATAATGCATGTAGGTGGCAGCAATGATGTAGAATTAGAGCTGAAAATGAAAGGGAAAGCTAGAAAGGGGAATGAATGCCACGGCAAAGGTGTTAATGGTGCTGAAAATGCATGTGAATGCATGCTGGAATTGCATAAGCAAGTTGGAAAGGTAATGGGATTGCACGGCATTGAGTTGTTGTTGGTGTGTGAATACATGTGTTGAATGATTAAAGTGCATGTGGGTGAATATGTAGCTGAAATGATGAAGTAGGAAGGTGGAAATGCATGTGAAATGCTGGAAAGGGATTGGGATACACGGCACAAGGGTGAATGGTGCTGTTTAATGTGTGAATGGTTGTTGTTTTACATGTGAAGTGTGTGTGAATGTATGTGGGTTAAATGATTAAAGGGGGTGGAAGATGGCTGAATGATGGATTGAATAATGAGGCTCTAGGGTGGAATAAATGGTGATGCATGAGATGGAATGATGAATGAATGGAATGAAGTGTGTATGCACGGTTTTGGTGTGGAGAAAGGGGTGAATGTGCATGTGGCTTTGTGGTTGAATGATTAAAGGGTGCATGTGGGTGAATGTGTGGCTGATTTGTGGTTTAATTAATGAAAGAATAAAGGGTGCATGTTTGAAGGATTAAAGGGACATGTGGGGTGTAATGCATGTGGCTTGTGTTGTGGTGAGTGAATGTGCACGGCAAGGGGAGGAAATGATGGCAGGTTGTGAATGTGATTGATTTAGGGTGAATGTGCATGTGTTTTAGGTTGTGAAAGCATGTGGATTAGGTGGAAAGAGGTGGGTGTGCATGTGAGTTGAAATGCATATGTTTAAATGGTTGAAATGTGTAGATGATTATGAGTATGATAAGTGATAAGTGTATGGTTATGATAAGTGATAAATGAATGATATGTTAAGTGATAAATGAATGATATGTGGTGAGTGATAAGTGAATGGAAGTGATAAGTGATAAGTGAATGGAAGTGATAAGTGAATGGTTTGATAAGTGATCTTCAATTTCGTCCATCTACTTGGCTCCATGGATAAGCTATCCAATCCATGCACAAAAATGCTCCAAATAGCCTCAAAATGAACTTTCTTGCTCCCTAAGCCCTTAGAACCTGAAAACACACAAAAGAAGCATAAAGGACTACAATAACGAGAGAAACATAACGTAAATGCACGAGAACAAGCCATTTAAGTCGCATGAATATGCTCCTATCACTTTTCAATTCTCCCTTTAGTGATTATTATACACCTTTAGGGCTTCTACAAACCATGAGCAACACTGAGCAGTATGTTATGGCTACCCAAACTAATTAGAAGAGGTGGAGAACCTATTCAATTTGGGATTACACTGCAATACGGTCTTTCTTTAATACAATATTCTTGACCACATTGTTTGATTTGATAGTTTATTCATGTTTACTATCCAATGTGATTCTCTTACTTATATGATTACCTTAATGTGATTTGGAATGAATTCCTAAATCTCATTCATGCTCTGGCCAGAGATTCTTAATCATATCATAAGAGTATTCTCCCCCAAACGATTTGAAGGTTAGAGATCCCTTGTTGTGCATTCACTTGCCTTTATGGCTAAATGGCTTAACCCTAACTATGTCGTGGACATCCTTTGACGGAGTGATTTTGACATAGTCAAAGATCAAGGACCTAACCATAAAACAACTATGATGCCTCAGGTCAAAGGACTACTTTGCATTATCCCAACCATGAGTTTTCATGTGACATGAGTATGAGAACTTCTTGTTGATCGCATTTGGTGGATTCATTCTCTATTAGAACCTACATGCTTGTCTTGGTGTCAGTCATACTAATGACTCGTGACTAGTCACTCTCTCTAAGAGAAGACATATCACGTACTAATCTTAACAGACTATCAATGCCCAATTGGCAAGCTTATGATGAAGAATGTTTAGGATATGTATACAAAAGAGAATGGTCTCATGAATATAACTTCTTTAGATCACATTCTCCCAATTACATATTCCTTGGGCTTATCGTTTAAGCATATAACATTTATATGAGATGGCTCTAAACAATAATCTCTGCCGTTTATATTAAACTAGATTAGTTTAACATGTGAAATATCCGTAAAGTATCATCATATGATTGCCTTTAGGGCATATTTCCAACAATCTCCCACTTACATTAGAGACATTTCTAGTTGGTAAATGAACTTTCCCATCCAAACAACATTGTTGTAAGCTTCTATATGGCGATATATTTTTCATGAATGATGGAACACACTAAAGTCATTACTTATAACGTTTCCACCCAAAAGAGATATCCAATTATCTCTTCATTCATAATGAACAGACATCCAATGATGGATACAATTTCATAATCTAATACATTTATTTCATTGCGTTACTCTGATTCTTCCTCATTCTTGATGAATTTATCCTTTAGTAATACTTAAGGACTCACTTGACAATCGCCATGGTTCTGATCCTGGGCTTGCACTGATATCGTCTTGTACCAATTTTGGTACAACCCATATCAACATTTTTCATACAATATGAAATACGTAAATCACCTTTCTGCGTATGCATAAAGAATTCTGTTTACGCATTACACTTCTTTAGGAGTCAAAAGGGTACATTCCCTTTAAAAGAGCAATTTCCAAGTCTGATTGGAATTGTTCTTTCATTTGAAGTTTATCCTTCGAGAAACTTCCTACATCTATAGTCTATCAATAGGGATTGAAATAATCCAATTATATCTTGAAATCTATCATTATAGATTTCCATCCCTTGTATATAGACTATGTCTCCTATATACATTCTATCATTATAGAATATTTAAAGTCATAACTTTAACGAAGAAGAATTCCTTTCATTTCCAAAATTAATATATCATATCCATGTTCAAAATTAGGAATATGATTAACTCCCACTAAACTTTTGTAAACCTAGTAAACAAAAGATTCATTTACATCTTTATGAGAAATCAAATGATTTGATCTTTCTCCCATATGACGCTTATAGCTCCTACTAGCTTGCTAAGATTCATGATGGGTGGATCTCTACAACTTACAGGTCTTGTGATTCTTAGTCTTATACATATATTATCAAGACTATCTTGATAATGGTTTCAGAAATCTATATTATGTCCAAACATTAAATCACCGTTTAGTTGTAGCTAGCAATCATCGAATTAACAGAAACCAAGACTACGTCAAAGATGGTTTCTTCCAAGTCAACCAATCTCGTTGATTGTAGTCACCTTAAGCTATCAATTAGCTATGAAGGTTTCACAATTTTGGGTCAAATGGTACTATACCATTTCCTTGAGTATATTGGTGCGAGAATTATACGCGCACAAATTAAACCCTCTTTTTGACAATTGTAGTATAAGTATAAGTAGGGATCGTTCTAGACCGGGGATTAGGAGGGATTACTAAATCACTTGGACACTGACTCAAAAACGTGAAATAAACATTAAAAACACTAAACTAGACTCAAAGAATGCAAAACACTTATAAACACAAACTAAGACACTTTCTAACTAAATTGGACACTAAAGTAAAGGGGGATTGGTTTTGGACGAGATTAAACTAAATACACAGATTGTAATTTAAAGGCAGAATATAAATATGAATGTGATGAAAATATGGATGAATGCTAGCTAAGACGAGATTAAATTAAATGGACAAATTGTAATTAAAGGCAAAACGTAAATATGAATGAGATGAAAATATGGATGATGGAATAGCCAAGGGGTTCTTCTCCACACATGTTATACTTGCATACAAGATTGATTCTCAGTTGGTCTTTCGATAAATTATGAAACTCAACACTCCGGATTAATTAGGTCCGCTTAAATTAACCGTCAAGTTTTCCTTAAGTTAATGAATTGGATGGGTTTGCGCAACGCAATTCACAACATTCTCCAAAAGTCCTTTACGTGAACAGCACAATAAAGATACAATCAAAGATCATTAAGTATTATGAAAACTATAAGTGTTGACGAGGCATTCGTTACTATGATGAGCATGAAACTCGTGCCAAGAATTCATTTAACGCGATTGTTTATAAGCAACCTCCACTACTTGTGAATATAAGTTCATAACGATTAGGTGAAATTCACTTATATTCTAGCGTCATATTTATGCATGAAAATTAAGCGCGCATTCTTAATAAACATTCATAAATAAGTTATCAATCAAACGGTTTAAACAAATTGAATCCACAACTTATGAAATTCCAACGAAAGTTAATCAATTCATATTGCAAATATAAACATAGTTTCGAATCACCCCCTAGCTAAAGGGGGTTTAGTTTCTCATAACTTTGAAATCAAAGAAACACCTAAACATTCCAACAACTCAAAACTTGAATTGTATGAACGTTTAAGCACTCTTCTCTTCCATTCCTTATACGTACAAAACAAAGAGAATTAAAATGAAACTTTGAAATCAAAGAAACACCTAAACATTCCAACAACTCAAACTTGAATTGTATGAACGTTTAGGCGCTCTTTTCTTCCTCGTTGTTGTAGCACAAGGTTTAAGGATAGGTTGGTTGGGGGGATGGAAGTGTGGAATGGAGTGGAAATGGAGAAGATGGAGAAGGGGAAGTGTTTGTGTATTACAATGGAAAATGAGATGATTTGGTGAATGGAATGAATGGGTATTTATAGGAAGAGAATGGGTGTTAATGGATGTTTGTTTAAGGTATTTGGTGGATGGGAAAAGGTGTGGATGGTGGAAATTATGGTGGATGGATGGTTTAGTGGATGTAATTTAGGGTTTATTTAGGTGAATGTGGATGCATGGTTTAGTGGATGTAAAGGATAATGGGATGGTGTGGAATTAAAGCTAAAAAAAATGGGATAATGGGCATTTAAGTGTGAATGGAATGGTGGGATGCACTAATGGAAATTATGGAATGGAATGGTGGGATGCACTAATGGAAATTATGGAATGGAATGGTGGGATGCACTAATTAGGAGGAAGAATTAGGGTGAAGGGCTTAATGCATGGATTTGGGCCAATTAGGGTGAAGGGCTTAATGCATGGATTTGGACCAATTATGATGAAGGGCTTAATGCATGGATTTGGGCCTAAAATGCCCCCCCTTGCATGGCAAGGGAAAGGACTTGGGCTAAAGCCCACGGCAATGGCTCTAAAATGGGCTAAGGTTAGGGTTTAGGTCATCTAAAAGCCCAAAGCCAAGAATAGAAACTCACGACAATGGAAACCTCCAAGAATAGAAACTTCCAACTTTAGAAACTTTGGTTACCAATTCCGACTTCCTTGCTCTTCACTTTCATTTCTTCATTTCTTAAGCTCCTTTGACCTTCAACCTCGTTCATTCCTCGTGCTCCATTTGCATACACCACATTCCAGCTCAGTTTTGCTCCAAAAGCTCCCAATTGCATCATTTCATGTAATATGTCCTTTAAACCTGAAAACACATGAAAGTAGCTTAAAAGACTACTTTAACGAATAAAACATAACAAAAATGCATAAGAACTAGCTAACTAAGGCGCATAAATATGCTCCTATCAAATTCCCCCACACTTAGCTTTTGCTAGTCCTCGAGCAAAACAAACAAAAGAAAGAAAAACAAAACGAAACAAACTAACCAAAACCAAAAACTAAACCTTCCAATGTTCGCCTCAGGGATTTCCAATGCACATGACATGTTAAAGATCGTTATCCCTACAGATTTGAGTCCTCTTTACACAAGCACATACTTAATTAAAGCGACTACTCACTTGTTCACAAGTAATCAATTAAAACAATGCTTTGAATGTAGTAACATGCCTTAGAGAATTCCCTCAATTCCTTACAAGATATACACTCTATTTTCACTCAGATTTTCTAACTCCACACTCTAAACTAGTCATATGTGAGAAGATTGATGTAGATATGAAAACGAATGCTCACATATATGTTTCACAACGAATGCAATTTCTAGAGTTAAGAAGCATGTTTAGATATGATCTCATGAATAGAATGCTACTACTTAGATGCGAGAACCAGTGACACCATATGCTCATACCAAATTCAAACTCCACAATTGAAATGCATAACACTCAAGATAGAAGTAGAGGGTTGTAACGGGGCTTGGGGTTTTGGCTAACAAGGGAAGGTAAGGAATAACAAACGTTCTTTAAGCAATAATAAGTAAAGTAATGAAATTAAGACCTAGAATTCCGTTAGAATGCAGAAATCAACTTTTAAACAAATAGGGGAGATTCAAACAACTCTTAGGGCCTAATTCATTGTTTTGGGCCCTTACTTCAACAACCAATACTTTTCAACTATTTTCAACTCTTTTTCCATTTTTTTTTTCTTTTCTTTTTCTTTCTTTCTTTTCTTTTCTTTTTTTTTTTTTTTTTTTTTTTTTTTTTTTCACCGTGCCTATGGCACAAAAACTCACATGAATACACTTTCCCCCACACTTATTTTCTGCACACATTAATCAAAGGGAATTCATTCATGCTTACTATGCTTCAAGAACAAGGGTACGGATGTTCCTAATCTAGGCTAGGTGAAGATAATGTGGGTTAACAAAGAAAGTAGGCTACACAAGGCTCAACGGGGCTAAATCCTATAAAACAAATGAAAAGGGAAATATGGCAATTTGGCTATGGTGTTCACTACACAACTTCATCTTGAATACGTGTTATGCAAATCAATGACATGCTTTGAATGAAATGGGCATGAGTTCTAGCATTTGGAACTAAGTGATGAAACGCCTTCTAAGTAGCAACCAAGCAAAGAATAATGAGATCATGCAACGACTTTAGAAAACAAAGAATGCACAGATTTTAACTCTCCAAATAAACGTTTAAGCTCAAGTCTCACAGGGATGTAGTGTTAGTTTGAGCTCATTCCTTCAAGCATGTTACAAAAACTAATTTTTTTCTTTGTGATTACATGTGAATTCGTAAACTATAACTACAACCAAGCATAAACCAAAGAGTATATCAAACGTCCATCCATGTTTGTAACTTTCTTTAACCGTCATGCAATTAAAAACCAAATCCTCATCATTGTGTTGGAAGGTAACCTACGACACAAACACACAAAAACAACTCTTTTTGGGTTTTTCAAAACAATTTTTCAAATTTTTATGGGATTTTCGAATTTTTAAGTCAAAACACATTAAAACAGTTTAAAAACATTTTAAAACAGCAAGGATCAATACTTGAAGTTATGGGTGATAAAATCCAACAAATTTGCATCAACATACTTAGTTACCCCCCCCCCCCCCCACACTTAAATCAAACATTGTCCTCAATGTTTTAAGCTTAAAACACACCAAACAAAAGAAAACATATAAAACAGCAACTAAACATACTAAACATGGTAGAATGTAACTAACAAAGAGAAGAGTTTAGGGACGCAAATCTGGAATTGGAGTGCTTTCTCGGTCTTCCTTTGTTGAATGGGTGGGTTGATCTTGGTGATTCCACAGGCTTACTCTTGAAATGTGCTGCTCCCATCGTTGATTTTCCTTTGTGCTACTCGTGAACTGGGTAGCAGGCTTCCTTTGGTCTCCCCCGAAGGTCTAAGCTTCCTCCTTTTATCTGTTTCTTTGTTCAATCTCTCCAATTCGTATTGAAGAGGGTTAGAGGATAGCTCAGCAAAGCTAGGTAAGCAACCAGGGAATAGAGTCCAGATAGACTCCAAGTGCCGGCTGATTGCTTCTTTCACTTTGCCATGCAAGTAATATCAAGGACAAAGGAAAAGACAGGGAAAGAGCATGATATGAGATACCTTTGCTTTTGCCCTTGATGATATGAGATACCTTTGCTTTTGAAGAAGTGGTGAATGAATCAGCACATGTATTTGTGATGCTGTTTCCTCCTGGGTCATCTGTACTCCAGGCATCTGGTATCATCTTTGGGGAAGAAGAAAAAATTGAGTATTTTGAAAGGCTTTGCTGGGAGTGCGCCCTCAGAGGTGAGAAAGAGTTGGGCATTTTCTTCAGTTCTGCTTTGCCAAAAAATGAAGGTCGACATATATAGGGAATTCAATAGCAAGTGGTGGTACTGTTCTTTTACCGTTGTCGACAAACGTTTTGATCCCGCAAATCCGGCTTTTTGAAATAGTGACGACTCTTCGATCTTTGAATTTGCCTCTTCGATTTCTGAGCAGTCGCCCCTTCGATTTCTGAACGATGCCCTTCGCTTTCTGAACGACACGTAGTAGCGCGGATGCGGCTCTGTCTGAGATCTTTTGACAAGTGGCACGCGTTTTCTGCAAAGCCGGGAGTTTTCGACAAATATGCACACGCTTTCTGGAAAGCCGGGAGCTTTCGGCTTTGTCTACCACATTTGTCGGCTAAAGTGTGCAGCTGATTTCTCGCCTTCCACGCGTCTTCTGAAAAGCTGGGATTGCGTCTGATGAGCTGGCGATCTTTACGCCGGAAATTCCGGTTTTTGAAGAGTGATGTCTCTTCATTCTGAATTGGTGAACGCCTCTCCTTTAATAGAGGTGATTGATCACCTCTAGCATGCACACTTGAAAATTTCCCAGAAATCATCTCCGGCCCGTTTGAAAATCTACTCCGTCCACCCCTTCTCTTTTAACTTCGTGAACAATGGCTAGCTCATCCAACCCATCGAACCTTTGCTTAGATTTGAGTCTAAGCAGTGATCCGGTCGCGTCTCGTCAGGGTAAGGTATGGTGCCCGTCTTTCTTATCTTCCCATGGCCCTCTTACAGATGAGGACTCTGTGATGACGGATCCCACAACGGCTACGATAGTGGCTCGGAACCTCCTCACTCCCAAAGACAGTCAGCTGCTTTCTGGACGGTCCGATGAGTTGGCCGTTCAAGAGTCCTTGGCTCTTAGCGTTCAGTGCGCTGGCTCTGTGTCCAACATGGGCCAACGCCTTCTTGCTCGCTCCCGTCAGGTTGAATCCTTGATGGCGGAGGTGGAGAGTCTTAAGCAGGAGATCAAACAGCTTAAGTACGAGAACCGAAGTTTGCACGTGCTTGCCAACAATTATTCGTCAGGCATGAAGAGGAAGCTTGATGAGCTTGATGACCGTCAAAAGCTTGCGGCTTTCTTCCAGAGGCACCTCTTTCCTGGGTCATCCAGCGTTCCACCAAGGTTTGAGGCCTTGAATGATCTATCTTTGGTACCTCCCGCTCCGATGCCTTCCACTCCGATGCCTCTTGCTCCGATACCTTCTGCTCCGAGACCTCCTGCTCCGAGAGTATTGCCATGTAGTGGGGCCTCACGTACACAACCCTTGTGAAGGCTCCATCTTTCTGCCATATTTAGATACAATTGTAATTTCTCAAAAATAAATGAACAAGTTTTTTTTTTTAATTACAATCACTCGGAAATCAATAAACAAGCTTTATTCACTGTATTGGGTTGCCTCCCAAGTAGCGCTTGCTTTAACGTCGTACAGCCGGACGATGAACCCAATCACTCCAGGATATGTTCACGAATCGGATGAGAACTCCGAGTCATGAACTAGTACCTAAAACAAGAAACAAAACAAATTTAAGAATCTGGAAAAATAAAAACAAACGAAAATAAAACAATCCAAGGGATTAGCAAAGTTGCTAATCCCCGGCAACGGCGCCAAAATTTGGTGCGAGAATTATACGCGCACAAATTAAACCCTCTTTTTGACAATTGTAGTATAAGTATAAGTAGGGATCGTTCTAGACCGGGGATTAGGAGGGATTACTAAATCACTTGGACACTGACTCAAAAACGTGAAATAAACATTAAAAACACTAAACTAGACTCAAAGAATGCAAAACACTTATAAACACAAACTAAGACACTTTCTAACTAAATTGGACACTAAAGTAAAGGGGGATTGGTTTTGGACGAGATTAAACTAAATACACAGATTGTAATTTAAAGGCAGAATATAAATATGAATGTGATGAAAATATGGATGAATGCTAGCTAAGACGAGATTAAATTAAATGGACAAATTGTAATTAAAGGCAAAACGTAAATATGAATGAGATGAAAATATGGATGATGGAATAGCCAAGGGGTTCTTCTCCACACATGTTATACTTGCATACAAGATTGATTCTCAGTTGGTCTTTCGATAAATTATGAAACTCAACACTCCGGATTAATTAGGTCCGCTTAAATTAACCGTCAAGTTTTCCTTAAGTTAATGAATTGGATGGGTTTGCGCAACGCAATTCACAACATTCTCCAAAAGTCCTTTACGTGAACAGCACAATAAAGATACAATCAAAGATCATTAAGTATTATGAAAACTATAAGTGTTGACGAGGCATTCGTTACTATGATGAGCATGAAACTCGTGCCAAGAATTCATTTAACGCGATTGTTTATAAGCAACCTCCACTACTTGTGAATATAAGTTCATAACGATTAGGTGAAATTCACTTATATTCTAGCGTCATATTTATGCATGAAAATTAAGCGCGCATTCTTAATAAACATTCATAAATAAGTTATCAATCAAACGGTTAAACAAATTGAATCCACAACTTATGAAATTCCAACGAAAGTTAATCAATTCATATTGCAAATATAAACATAGTTTCGAATCACCCCCTAGCTAAAGGGGGTTTAGTTTCTCATAACTTTGAAATCAAAGAAACACCTAAACATTCCAACAACTCAAAACTTGAATTGTATGAACGTTTAAGCACTCTTCTCTTCCATTCCTTATACGTACAAAACAAAGAGAATTAAAATGAAACTTTGAAATCAAAGAAACACCTAAACATTCCAACAACTCAAACTTGAATTGTATGAACGTTTAGGCGCTCTTTTCTTCCTCGTTGTTGTAGCACAAGGTTTAAGGATAGGTTGGTTGGGGGGATGGAAGTGTGGAATGGAGTGGAAATGGAGAAGATGGAGAAGGGGAAGTGTTTGTGTATTACAATGGAAAATGAGATGATTTGGTGAATGGAATGAATGGGTATTTATAGGAAGAGAATGGGTGTTAATGGATGTTTGTTTAAGGTATTTGGTGGATGGGAAAAGGTGTGGATGGTGGAAATTATGGTGGATGGATGGTTTAGTGGATGTAATTTAGGGTTTATTTAGGTGAATGTGGATGCATGGTTTAGTGGATGTAAAGGATAATGGGATGGTGTGGAATTAAAAGCTAAAAAAAATGGGATAATGGGCATTTAAGTGTGAATGGAATGGTGGGATGCACTAATGGAAATTATGGAATGGAATGGTGGGATGCACTAATGGAAATTATGGAATGGAATGGTGGGATGCACTAATTAGGAGGAAGAATTAGGGTGAAGGGCTTAATGCATGGATTTGGGCCAATTAGGGTGAAGGGCTTAATGCATGGATTTGGACCAATTATGATGAAGGGCTTAATGCATGGATTTGGGCCTAAAATGCCCCCCCTTGCATGGCAAGGGAAAGGACTTGGGCTAAAGCCCACGGCAATGGCTCTAAAATGGGCTAAGGTTAGGGTTTAGGTCATCTAAAAGCCCAAAGCCAAGAATAGAAACTCACGACAATGGAAACCTCCAAGAATAGAAACTTCCAACTTTAGAAACTTTGGTTACCAATTCCGACTTCCTTGCTCTTCACTTTCATTTCTTCATTTCTTAAGCTCCTTTGACCTTCAACCTCGTTCATTCCTCGTGCTCCATTTGCATACACCACATTCCAGCTCAGTTTTGCTCCAAAAGCTCCCAATTGCATCATTTCATGTAATATGTCCTTTAAACCTGAAAACACATGAAAGTAGCTTAAAAGACTACTTTAACGAATAAAACATAACAAAAATGCATAAGAACTAGCTAACTAAGGCGCATAAATATGCTCCTATCATATATGTCGTATTTACACTCAATGTAGTCATAAGGATTTTCATTCTTATTTCTTTCGAATTAAGAGGTGTAACTCTATGACATAGTCATAAAGTTCAAACCATTCAACTAATACGGTTTATAGATCCTTCTCGACTACCTTGGAGCTAGTGGTGTAGGAACTAGGTTGTTATATTTGTTGATTATCATCTTGTCACTCAAAGAACCCATTCTTTGAGTTCTATCTCTCATTCATTTGCTCTATCTTAGGCTAATCCTATTGTAGGATTACAATGAACTACCCGACAAATAACATTTGTTAGTTGGTTTATAGAAGTGATATCCAAAGGTTAATTTAAGGATATCCCACAAGATTGTTCACAAACAAATATTGCTTATTAGCACACAATCCCAAATCTTAACACGATTAAGACTTGTCTTTCTTTCCAATTGCATCCTATGGAGTCATGAAAATTTTGGAATATCTTCTAATTGACAATCATATTGTCTTAGAAGTATTTATCCTATATATGGGTAATTGATAACATCTAACGAACTACATCTTATTCGAGTTCGTTCTTCTCCCAATGGAGAAATCCATTATCTTATGATGCTACTTTCCTTGATATCTTTCAATGAAACTCTTCTAAAGTGTTATTTTTCCTTTGATCAAATCTAAGGAGGTAAATACTTTAGACATCTTACTCATCAACTTACATTCTTGAATTCTTTGAAACCTTTTGCAAAGTATTCAAACTTGTGTTTATTCAAAATAAACGATAGTCCAACCGAGAGCGATCTTCGGTGAATGTCATACAACATGAGTAGTATTATGTTGTGGACAAGTGCCACTAACATCTAAGTGAATTAACCCCAACAACTTTGTGATTCTTTCTTCTTTTCAAAAGAATAAAAATTTAAACATTTTGCCTCTATACAATTTTAACAAGAAGTCATTGGATCCGGATCTAACAATCCAAAACATCCATCTATGACCAACTTGTAATTTATATTTTAGAGGTGTCACAACTCAGTGGGATTAGTCACTACCTTGTAACCCTTTGGTTTTTAAGCATTGTTATATTCTAAACAATTAACACTACCATATCATCTCTACTATATAGAGACAATCAATCAGATTACAATAATCCAATCATTCATTAATAAAGAACAATGTTTTCTCAAACAAAACATTCATCAATCTCTTAAAATTATAGTGAACAAATTAAGTTCCTTATTTAAATTGGAACGTAAAGACAATCTTTGTTTTTCCAATTTCTTTGGTAGTTCATATGAAGAAGTAAGTATTATCTATTTTCACTGAGAAGGCCCTTATTGAGTTGTACCAAGCTCAGTTATTATCCCAGGTTCAGTATAAATCTTTTCTGAGTTTCTTTGAGAATTTGCGGGCACTAAAGGATCAGCATCAGAAAGCAGAGCGGGCAGCAAACCGAGTGAAATGTTTTCAAGAAAAACATGTAAAGAGTACAATTACGCTTCGACAATTGGTGGAAAAAGGGTCAGTGATGGAAGAAAGGATTACAGTGGTTGACTCTAAAATCCAGCACTTGGAGGAGTAGTTGTTTTCTCTTAAAGCTGAGAAAGTGACCCTTACCAAGCACCTCTCCCAAAAAATAGAAGAGTTGGAAAAGATTTCCCAGGAGGTTGAGGATTCCAGCGTCCAACTTGTGAACAACAGCATGTATTTAGGAGAACCAGGGCGGATTTTCACCATCATGCAAACTTACTTCTATAGAGTAGTTGCTCTTGCCGAAGATGGAAAGTTATTAGACTAAGATCCCTGTAACCCCTTTATGAAATGGAATGAAACCTTTTTCTCTTTGAATTTTCATTTTCTGAACTTTTTAATAGTAAAAGTCTTTCTTTTATGGCTTGCAATTGATTTTTCGGGTATTTTAAGAGTTTCCTCTGTGGACCTTTCATTCTGCTCCTACTTCGCAAGTGGTTTTCCCTCTTTCTTTCTTTGTCCACATTAGGTTGACCATGTTTATAGGAGCTTCTGGGAAGGGATCCATGTCAATCATCATGTTGGCATGAGGTTTTTCCAATAACAACATCCCTTTAATGATGAGATCTTGTATCCAATCTCTAAATTAGACATAGTTAGTGATAGAGTGATTGAAGGTGTAGTGTAGCTTGCAATACTTTTTTCCTCTTAATTCATCGGGCTTAGGCAGTTTTTTTGTGTTGTTGGACACAATCACTCTTGCCCGCACCAATTCTTCATAGATCTCTGCGGCCTTAGTCAAGTCGAAGGAATAACTCTAGTGTTTTGGGGTTTTCATGAGGATGAATCCACCATCGTTCATTATTACCTTCTGATCCTTGACCGGCTAAATCAATCCTTTGACTATCAAAGGTTTAAAGGGAGTGGTCATCTCTGCTGCACACATGTCTATTACTTCTCTCCTTCAACCATCGTTTCTTTTTGGCTCTCCCTCGAATTCCACTTGGTGAATGGCATCTTTACTTTTGTAGAAAGGTAGGAGTGTTTTAGTTGTTACTCCTCAAGCAACAACTTCTTATACTTAGTGGCCACAATCACTAAGTCTTGAAGCTCATTAAACTGTGTATCATAAAACTTCTTCCTCAAGGTAGTCTCAAGGCTTTCTAAGCAATAGTTATAAGCTAGACATGGTTGACGAGAAACTGGCATCTTATCCTCGTTCTTCTAAACCTCATAATGAAGTCTTCAGTAGATTCATGCTCGTATTGTTTTACCTCAACTAGATCATTGATGGTCATTTCTGGCTCCATCCTGCAGAGCTGCTCGTGGAAAGCCATCTCTATTTGCCCCCAGTTAGCAATGGAATTTGGGGGGCAATAAAGAGTACCACTGAGATGCTAAGCCTACCAATAAGTTCCCGAACAACCTCAACTTATAGTTGGGATTGTCTTCAAATGCTACACAGTGGTTGAAGAACTTGAAGATGTGATCCCTGGAAGATACATTGTTATTTTTTCCACTGAATGTTAGGAATGCGGGCATCTTAAAATTAAGAGGAAGAGGATTCTGCTCATCAATAAACTCCGGGTAGGGCTTTTGATAAGCGATTCTAAACAGTGAACAAGCTTGTGGCTAGGCATTTCTTACCACCATCCTTCTTAACTTAGCCAACTCATCTCTGAGTTATTGGTTGGCTGTATTATTAGGCGGGGTATGAGGAGTTTCCCCTTTTGGGCTACGGTTATTACCCGATGAAGCCTTCCTTCTTGACTCGGGCTGCCTCTACTTGACGTATCCTCCCTTTTTAGCCAATGGTGGTGGCCTATAAGGAGGGGGTTTGTCCATAGTTGTATACTCTCCCTTCCCGCTAGATTTCCCAATAAACTAGGGGCATCCTATACTTTGTTCTTGCTGGCCCGTTTTGCCCCCTACTATTTAGTGGGAATATAGGGTCGGGCAACTCTGCCTCTAGAATTTCTTCCAGTACTGGCTTATCCATTTCGGATCCTTCTTTGTTTTTCCCTTTGTTCCTCTTTTCTTCAAGTAAAGGAAACAAAGGAAGAACTAGATCTTCCACAGGGCTAACTTCTCTCCTCGTCTCTTTAGCACGATCATTTTCTGGGGTAGAATATTCCAGATCTAGTCTTCTTTGTAAATGTCCTGCTAAGGAACAGAGTCTACTTACTTCTTCCCTTGTTTGTAGAGAATTTCTCTTCATGCTTTTTATGACAGCCATCAAGGTAGCCTGCAAGTCTTCATTTGTAACCTTCCCTCCTGATTTCTCAAAAGGAGTCGGGTTTTCCATTACGACAGGTTCTTGCAAGTCTTCGAGGAAATTTGCCATGCTAGATCTTGGCATGTATTGGGGTGGTTTCCGTTCTTTTTTCCACCAGAAGGTTTGTTCTTTCCTTCGTCTTCTTAGCATACAAGATTCGAATCCCACCGGGCATGCCAAAACTATATTCGGGCAGCAATTTCGCTGGGAAGGGTCCCTGGCTCCAGCACACATCTCCTCGAGGAGTTAACACTTTGGTTGATTGTCGAGCTCTCGCTCGCTTGTCCGGCTGCAAGAAGAAGACAGAGTTGGTTCTGAAAGATGCCTTTGTAGGGCCTTAGATGTAGGTCATAAGGCTCGCAATCAAAACTAACTAAGTGCTGAGGCGTGCCACTGCCATCTCTGTATGGCAGATGTAGAATGAGTGTATTTAAGTCGATTACTTATGCCCCAAGTTATTCTGACTTCTCATCATCAAAGGATTGTCGTGGATGGGTTAAATCCACATTAAGTTCTTTTTTGTGCCTTGAGATTAAGGACTTTTGTTTATCTTGTATGCTTTTAAAGAGTAAGGGTTCATATCTAATCAAGACATCAGTTTCATTTACTTTTACGATAGTAAAAATACTAAGTGAACCAGATATGAGAGTTAATAGAACTTTGGATCATCAGGAGTCCAAAAATGACTTGCATATATACTGAAGGATACATTATAACACCAGATCTATTAATGGAGAGGCAAAACTAAAGAGAGTCGGGCAAGATTTCACCTTGTCGGAGCAAGGTTAAAGCGTCTTGCAATCTCTTTTCTTTGCAGTTACAAAGGGTTGAGTAATAAAGAAGGATGAGGGGTAAACGAGTTTACACAAGAGAATCGATACTATAACATAGAAAAAAGATGTCTTTCTACAGGAAATCTAAGGCTGAAGGGTGCAGAGTTTAGACAAAGTGCAGCTTTCTGAGTATTTGCTTGACAGAGAGATAAGTTGTGTGTTTGTTTGTTTGATTGGTTGAGTGTCCTTGCCTCTGGGCCTTCTTTCTCTTTTTATAGACGAATTAACCTAACTGTTATGTTTCTGCTCTTGCCCGAAAGTAACTGAAGGTAATGAATCATCAACATTTTTACATGTTCTGCCATCCAAAAGTACTTTTGGGCTGAAAGTAGGTGGATTTCCATCGTTCGTCACTTCTCTTGTAAGCACCTAGTCTTTGCATTTAATGGGGGCCATCATTTTGTCTTGAGATGGATGACCTGGGCTTTACTCTAGGCTTCAAGCAGACCTTCTTTATTGAGCTCATTTGGGCTTCCTTCCCTTTGAAGCCCAAAGTTTAAATATTAACTCAAACAGTACCAAATTACAAAATTGGAACAAGTATCTGTTCTGTTGTGCTTTGAAGCCTTTGATTATTGCCATTTGTGCTTATTTGTTTACTATTTGGAAGGGCTTAGAAGTTCATAATTTATGGTTCATCGTAAAGTTTCATAATTCATTATTGTAATTACAGTTATACTATGATGATACATTGGTGTAGAATGAAAATTTTTGGTATATGACATAGATTGCTAAAGAAAAGTGTATATGTTATAAAATGTACAAAACATGATTTTTTCAAAGAAATTAATTACTCAGAATTCCTACAGGACTAAAGAAGCTTTAGAACAAACCAAATAGTCTGCATTGGATTCGAATGTACTGATTAGTTTGAGTTACTCATAGTTTTCTGTAGTTTCAAATGTCATTTGATCTAATCATGTAGGTTTTTGAATCTAGAGACAATGTGATATGCCTAAATTCTTGGATACCGATCAATTTGGGTTTGATTTTTGAACACGTTAGTCAAATGTTATATAAATTGTTTTTGGTCATTTGAAAGTATTGAATTTTTTATGTATATTTCATGATTGAACTGATTACAATAGACAACATATATAGGAGAAGAGATTAAGGAGAGCAACACTCAACCTTCCTCAAATCACTCCCAATCTATTTACAATATCAAGACTCCTTAATTTAAGGTTAAGTACAACACAAGTAAACACAATAGGAAAAAAGACTAAGCCCTAGGGTTTTACACGTTGAGTAAAAACTGCAAACCCTAGTTGACTAACCGATTAGACTTGTATCAATGGAACTCCTGATATCCTCCAATTAGTCAATCTTCCAACACTCCCTTTCAAGCTGGATTAAAATGGTTCCTTGAGCCAAGCTTGGACAGAATGCACAGAAATTGAACCGTAGGGAGAAACTTAGTAAAGATATCAGCCAGTTGATCATGACTGCGAGTGTAATGGGTGGCGATAACCTTTCATTGGACCTGGGATCGAACATAGTAACAGTCCACTTCAATATGCTTCGTTCTCTTGTGGAAAACAGGATTGGAAGCAATATGCATGGTGGCTTGATTATCAAAGAACATAGGCATAAGTGCATTGCTTGGAAACCCTAGATCAGACAGAAGACTTTTCAGCCAAACAAGTTCACAAACAGTGGAAGCCATGGCACGATATTCAGCCTCTGCGTTGGATCGAGCTACAACAATTTGCTTTTTGCTTCGCCATGTTACCAAATTGCCACACACAAATGTGCAAAAGCCTCAAGTTGACTTGCAATCAAGGGAATTTCCCTCTCAATCAGCATCTGTATAACCCATGATGGCAGTGCTATCATTCTTTTTCATAAAGAGCCCTCTACCAATGGACCCTTTGAGGTACCGAAGAATTCATTTCACAATATGCATGTGTCCTAATGTAGGAGCATGCATAAATTGACTGATAATACTCACAGCGTAAGAAATATCAAGACGCGTTATTGTGAGGTAGATAAGTTTGCTTACCAACCTTTGATATTCAGTGACATTGCAAATGAGCTTACTGTGATCATGGAGACAAAGTTTATTATCCAAAGGAGTGTGGGCAGGCTTGCAATCCAGTAGGTTAGATTCCTTCAAAAGATCAAGGATGAATTTCCTTTGATTAAGAAAGAGGCCTTTCGATGATGTGGCAAGTTCAATACCGAGAAAATATTTGAGAGTTCCCAGGTCCTTGATTGCAAATTTGCTTCGAAGAGCAAGCTTGAGAGAGTGAACTTCTTCAATATTGTAACCTGTCACTATAAGATCATCAACATAGATTAACACAATCAACTTCCTAACTGAACCAACACGGATAAAAAGTGAGGAATCGGCACTGCTCCTTTGAAAATCAAATGCTTCAAGAACCGAGCTTAGTTTTGCATACTATGCACGTGGAAATTTGTGCAGTTTACAAACCATGTCAGGATCATGAGATTGCGGATAACCAGGTGGTAGTTTCATGTACACTTCCTCCTCTAACTCACCATGTAAAAAGGCGTTCTTCACATCCATTTGATATAGAGGCCAACATTAGTTCACAACAACCGATAACAGGACCCTAACAGTGTTCATTTTGGCAACTGGAGCAAAGGTTTCCTTGTAATCCAAGCCATATGTCTGAGTGAAGCCACGAGCTACCAAACGAGCCTTGTGTCTTTCAATGGTCCTATCTGTGTTGAACTTGGTTTTGTACACCTAATGACTGCCCACAGCTTTCTTTCCCTTGGGAAAGCTAACTACACTTCAAGTTTTATTGTCATGAAGTGCTTGTAGTTCATCCTTCATTGCATCTTTCTAAACTACAAGTTCATTTGCTTCTTGAAATGTTTGAGGGTCATGAGTGTTGTCCAAGATGCTGATAAAGAAAGTATGAGATGGTGAAAAATGCTGGTACGAGATAAAATCTGTGAGAGGATACCTAGATAGTAGACATGAATAAACTATCAAACCAAACTATGTGATCAAGAGTATTGTATTAAAGAAAGACCGTATTGCATTGTAATCCCAAACTAAATAGGTTCTCCAACCTCTTCTGATTAGCTTGGGTAGCCACGACATACTGCTAGATATCACTCATGGTTTGTAGAAGCCCTAAAGGTGTATAATCACTAAAGGGAGAATTGAAAGAAAGTTTCAATTAACAATCAATTAGTAAGAGTTCTAATCACCCACTAGCTTGCTGAAAGAAACCTAATGGATCACACAGCGTGTAAGGTAATGATTGAAGGAAATAACGAAGATGAGTAAGGATAATTAATTAGTTTAATTGTATATGGCAAGGATTAATTAAAAGTTAATTAATTAAGAATTACAGGTTCGTTTTAGGCCTTAAGTTAGTTTTGGGTTTCACGACTCAAAAGGGTTTTGGTCCACAAGGCACATAAGGTTTAAGTTGTGTGACAACTAAAACAAAATGGGCAATTAACCTACTAACAATAGGGAGGCCAACCATGCTTAGAAAGGGAGTGGTTTTGGACTTATTACAAGTTTACCACTCCAATGAAGGTAGGCATAAAAGTAACTTTATAGCCTTTTCTTCATAAGGGTTTTTTTTCTTTGAGGAAAGATGAAAAAACACAAGCTCTCTCTTTCTCTCTAGAGAGGCCGGCCACCATGGGAGAGCATTGCTAGCATTTTGTTCTTCCATGGTCACTCATCTTCTTCCTCAACCATCCTTGGTTTCGGAACTTAGAGGTCTCCAACTTTGGGGACTTTTGAAGAACCCATTTCTCCATCCATCAAGAAGTCATGGAACCAAGAAGCAAAGTTCCTCCATTCACATCCATAGAGCCAAGGAGCAAGGAGATAAAGGAAAGAAGACCCTCACATGGGTGAATATCCTTTGCTAAGCAAAGAGGTGCTTCAAAGGTATAAAAGTAGCTCAACTCCTTTCTTTAAGATTTGAGTTGAGTCTTGGTTCATCACAACTACTAGGCTTTGAATTTCATGGTTTAAGTTTTGTCTTAAAGTACATAGAAACATGCTTCCGCCATTTAATTGTTAAATGCAAGTATTATGTTGCTTAATGAACTTAATTTTTCACAAATTTTCCTTCAAATCCAACATGACACTCTATAATCTGGATAAAACACTTGCAACACCTCCCTTTTAATTAATTTCATGATAGGAGATTCTACCTCTAATATTATCGAGACCTTATGTATAAAATTTAACACCTAGAAATAGCCAGCTAAGTAGAGACAATATCAGTGAGACTGGTGGTAAACCATTATGTGCCTTAAAGTTTATCAAATTCGTAACTTCTCCTTTCGAGTTGTGCATTCATCTTGGACTCAATTCGTTTGGTTTCAAAAGTTTATGTTTTGCTAAGACAATGTACTGGGTTGATCTTAAATCCACCACCACACGTCACAATTCATTTAATCTTAAAAAATTGTAAACATCCTTATTTAGCTAGGCATATTTGTCTATTTGCCCCCTGGACTTGTATAGAGCTATCAATTTTCCTCCTGGACTTTTATAATTAGCCAATTTCCCCCTTGAACTTTGATTTTAGCCAACTACCCCCCTGAACTTTTATAAATAGCCAAATTTCCCCCTGACGCTAAATTTTAAAATTATTCATCCAACTTTCCACCCATTTTGATCACACAGACAGCACATGACAACTGTATGAGGGCAAAAAAAAGGGAAAATTGGATTGGTGAAAACTGGATGAAAAAATTTTAAATCTAACGTGGGAGGGAAATTGGCTATTTATAAAATTTTAGGAGGGTTATCACCTAAAGTTAAATTTCAAGGAGAAAATTGCTAATTATTAAAGTTTAAGGCGTAATTGGCTAAAATTAAAGTTCAATGGGAAAATTGGCAGCTCTATACAAGTTCAAGGGGGAGAGGCAAATTGACAAATACCTCTTTTAGCTAATAAAGCGACATGTACGTTCATTTTGTATTGGAACCAAGAAGTATGTTTTGGAATTTTATATTTTGCTAACGCATTCGACTAGGTTTATTGCATTGTGATTAGTATGACAAGCGTAATTTAATTAATTTTAATAATGCCATATGGGTAGTACATTTGTTGTGTTTAGACCTCATTCGTTTGATTTTTGAAATGTTCATTGAAGCTAACATGACATGTCGTAATTCATTTAATTTTACGAAATTAGTATTAGTTCAATTTTAACTAATTTTTATCGAAGATACCTGATTCGATTGATGTTGACATAATATGTTCAATTCAGACGACACATCTTAATTCGATTAATCTAATAAAAATTATAATATTTTCATTTTAGCTAATGTCTATAAACATTCAAATCGTACGTTCAACTGTTGGACTCAATTCACTTAATTTTATTTGTTGACATATTTTATTGGGTGTATATCGTGCCAGATATAGGACGACAGGTCGTAAATTTTTTTGCCACTTTTCTTACCAAATCATAATGAAGGATACAAAAATATTATTACACTCGTTTGTAGCTTTTGGTGAAACGTTTTGAAATGATTTTTCTTGTCCGACAAAAAGAAAATGAAATGGTTTCAAATGGCTAAATTCCACCAATAAAAAGAGGTCGAAATTTTATTATCTATTTCAATTGAGATGTCAATTAAATATGTTTTATTATTTATAAAATCAAGTAGGTCGAAAGTTTATAATAAAATAATCAATAAGTAAAGAAAAATAAAAAAAAATAAGAGGCGCAACATTAAAATAAAACAAAAAAAATTATTTAGGATTTTGGCTATAAATCATGTAGGATTTTGCCTTTTCTTTTGAAACTAGAAAATTATTTTTTGTTAAAACAGTCTTTGTAATTTTTAACATCTCCCTTAGATATATTCTTAGGCCACCATTTCAGCTTTAAATGGAAACAAATTAAAGAAAAATGAACAAGGAATAATAGGCCATTTATTTATTTACCATATTATCCAATGTTTATCCGATATTCAGTTTTATTTTTTCAATTTCTAATTTGTCCAGGTCAAAATTTCTTTAATTCAATCTTATTTTATCGGACATAGAAAATATAGCAAAAATATTTCCAAAACTAAAGTAACGGACATTTTTGCTCTGGATTTTTTGCCCTCTTCGGCTATTTTGGGCTATAAATAACATCTACCCCCACACTCGTTTTCCTTGCCCTAACAAGTCGCACATTTTCCTCAAAATCCCCGCCGCTGTTTTCAATTTTTATTTTCTTGTGAAACTAACTGGTAATTCCTTATAATATTTTATTGTTTTTCAACATTTTGTTTGTTCATCGAGTTAGAGAAGTGTGTAAATTATAGAGAGTTTAAAGAGAGTAATTTTTAAAGTGATATGTTTCTAGGATTTCTAGCTATGTCTTTGTTTTCGCTTAAAGTTTTGGTGTTGTGGTTTTTTATCTTTTGAATGACCAAGTGTTGATATTTGATACTTAAAAAAAAACAAGCCACGTTTTGATCTTTTTGGTTTTGAGTTGCATGCTTTGATCTTCTAGAAAAATGGCTAAGTAACCGCAAAAATTTAAACATTGAAAATCAACTAAAATTCTTTTAGTTTCACTCAATTTCCCTCTCCTTTTTTCTCATAGAAACGATTTATATTTTGATTGAAACGATTTATAATTTACACTCGATTTCTATCTCTTTTTATCTTATTTAATTGAATTGATATATATATATATATATATATATATATTTGAAACGGTTTTTTCGAACTTTGGTTTGGCTTTAATTAATGGAAAATGTTATTGGCACTCTAAATATAGAAAGTTTGAAGTGTAGAATGAGAAATTTGGAGTGCCAATAACAATTCCTTAATTAATTAGATGTGTTGATATTTGAATGCTTAAAAAAGACAAAGCCAAACTCTTCCAAATGATAACTTTTTGATTGTGTCCCAGGTGGGTTCAGACTTCAAAGTCTAGATGTTGGGAAAGATATAAGTTTTTTGAGTTCAATACATAAATCTTTTTCTCCCAACTGGATCCTGCTTTATGATTTCTATCTTCTACAAGTTGAGTAAACTGGGGGGCCTGAATTTATTGTCTAGTTCATGTGAAATTATTTTTTAATTCAGTTCTTTGTTACTTTGGAGTTAGTTAGGGTTTCGGTTTTATATGGTTTTTCATGTGTAAAGGTTAAATGAAAGAATGAAAGATTTGAATTAATTAGCATCTTGGCCTCTTTTATCTGGTTTCTTTTGTTTTATTTGTTTTTATTTTCTCTGTCTTTCTTCTCATGGCCTCTTTTGTTGCAGTTGCTGACAGATTTTGGAGGTTTAGGGTGATTGCAGGTTTTTGTACAAATGGCAGCTCAAAGGCCAGGAACGAGTGAAATTCCATCAGGTTCGCACGCATTTCCCATGACCGAGATACCTAATAACCAGGCAGCAGGGTTACCTGCAGCAGCAACGGCAAGAAAGTCGACTGAAGTTGCATCGGGGTATCAGGTCCCGAATAAACAGGCTGCATCGCTTGGAATGGCCCCACCGCCGCCCAGGGGTGGATCGAATGTTGCTAGCACTTCAGGCACAAAAAAGAGGGGAAGGCCAAGGAAGTATGGCTCCGACGGGACAGTGCCAGCGGCAAAGAGATCATACTCGCCAAGAGTGCCGACTTCATCACTTGCCCCATCAGAGCACAATCAGGATAAGACACCAACATCCGAACCAATTGGTGGGTATCTTCTAACCATTTTAGTATTCACTCATTTGCATTTATAGCATTTGCAGTTAAAGGGGGAGGGCCAGGGGTGGATCTAATGCTGCTAGCACTTCAGGCACAAAAAAGAAGGGAAAGCCAAGGAAGTATGGCCCCGACGGGACAGCGCCAGCGGCAAAAAGATCATACTCGCCAAGAGTGCCGACTTCATCACGTGCCCCATCAGAGCACAATCAGGATAAGACACCAACATCCGAACCAATTGGTGGGTATCTTCTAACCATTTTAGTGTTCACTCATTTGCAGTTAGGGTTTGAGAATGATATGTGTTATGTAACAAAATAAGGTATAATAAATGTGCTGCGAGTTTGATCTATAGGAAAATTTTGATGGTGTCAGTTCGGTTTTGGTCAGTATTAATAGTTTGTTTCTGTTTATTTTTTAGTGGTAACGCTTTCAGACTTAAAAGATTATGAGTTAATACTCTTGGATTTCTCTACTTGATACTAATTAAGAATAAGTTTTAAAGTTAAGAGTTAAGTAAAGTTTGTCGTTATTTCCTTTCCATTCTTAGTTGTAACGTCACGTGATTAGCGAGATAGAGAAGAGGTTACACAGTTGAATTTCTCGTGCGCAAGTACTCTAAGATGATAGAATTGAATAAAACATTAGATACTAACTAGGTACCATAACTTTGAAAGTGGACGCCCATCCTTACTTTCTTATTAGGCTTTTAGATTATAATTAGAGTTGTGAGAAGTTTCTATTAGAATACAGCAGGTTTTCATCGAGCCTACGAGTCTTATATTTTACAAAAACTCTGAGGTTTAGCAGCTAATCATGTTTTGTATAATTACTATACAACATATACTCGTAAGTCCTATCAGCGTTTACTCATTATACGCCCTTCTCTCTATCTATACCGCCCGCCTTCACCTCAGCCTGCCGACTGATCATTCAGTCCCCGCTATAAAGCGAAATCTTTATTTAGCTTCCTTTTTGTATCTGGTCCTTTCTTTTTGAATTTTTTTTCCAGAAAAGAAAAAATTAGTACGAAGATCTTCTTTCCCGGTCTTATCGCCATTCCATTTCTTCTTTTCTCTCATTTCTCTCACAATGATCGCCATCAATCTAAACTCATAACCTCATCAAACTTTAGTTGTTATATTGATCCACTTACCTCAAACGTCAAATCTAAACCCCTCCTCAATGCTCCTACTCAACCCTTTTGGCCGTCATTCAGCTAGATTTAACCCCTTCACCGGTCATTAAGCTAGGGTTGGCAACTTGAGTTCACTCCTATAACCCTAACCTGATAATTTAAAGTATCCTTGTCGTGTTCGGGTTTGTGTCAGAAAAGAAATAAATTTATGTTGACTCTTGGTTCTCTCTCACATGTCGTTCGGATTCATCATCTTCCCTCTTGGTTTCTGTCACATACTCGGAAGGTACAAACTGTTTCTTTTGACTTCAAAGATTTGGTTTTAAGGAAAGAATTAGACAAAGACAGATTAAAATTATGGTTGAGTATCAATGGGAAGCTGGTACAGATGGGGGAGGAATCGAATGAATCCATATATCATATCTGGCTAATATTCATAGATTGCTTGGAACTATAGGTTTCATTGTTGATCAGTCCATTCTCTTTTTTTATTTTTATTTCAAATAAGTCTTTCCATTTTCCATTTTTGTTTGGTTTGTCATGAAATCTCTGAAGAGACGATTCCTAGTCGAATTAGTTTTTTACATTGTGCAGTTTAGGCTCTCTTTATTTATTTATAGGCTTCATTTCTTATTTGACCCTTAGTACTGTAGTTTACGAATTAGGTTCACTTTTTATTCAAGTATACATGTTTATTGTGCAGAACCTTAAAATCGAAGGGGTTCATCTCTGTGGAAACTTTGATGCCGTATATTTCCATTTTCTCTTGTTGAACTATCACCTTAAGTACTTCTATTCAGGATTAAGAGAGTGATTATAGAATGTGTGTTTATTTCAAAGGATTCTTGTGCTCACCACCTATCATGAAAAGTAGCTTTCATTATATTTACTGCAAACGATATGCGCTGAATATTGAAATTAGATTTTTAAAGAGTACGGTAGACTAACCCTTCTATATTGTTTAGAGTACCGTAGACTAGCCCTTCTATATTGTTATTTTGCAGGGAGGAACTGGAGTTCAGTCATTACTCAATGCAACAGTTTTATGCCCCTTATGATCACCATCAGTCCTGATGAGGTAAATTATAGCATCATTTACTGAGTGAAGTTTCTTCCTTACTTGTACTTACTTTTGGTTAGCTGTCTGCCCTTGATATGAATTTCACCTTGGTTGTTACATAAAAATTTACAGAATGTAGAAAAGTATCATAAGGATTAGGAACAAATGTGAGGAAAAGTTTATTTCATTATCAGAAACTTCCAATGGCTTTACTTAAATTGATGATAGTCGTAACAGTGCTTCAGTATCCTAATCTAAATAAAAAGAAGTTTCTTCTGAAAAACGTTAAAAATACTACTCCTATTATATATAGAAAACAATTTTGTTATCATATATTTTACAATGCAACTTCTTCTGTGTTTTTGGTCAATATGCAACTCTATTTTTTTTTTTTTTTTTTTTTTTTTTTTTTTTTGCTTGATATGTAATGGAGCTTTTCACTTTGTTTCCTTTTTGTTTTTTTGGTTTAAGGATGTTGCATGGAAGATTGCAGAAGCTTCTCAACAAAGACGTCGAGGCATTGTCATTATGTCTGCAAATGGAATGCTCAAAAAAGTTGCAGTGATTGATCCGGCTCATGACGCTGGTGTCATAAGACAAGAGGTCTGCCATACTCATTCCATTTCGAGATATAATATACACATACATAAATAGGATCAAGAGGCAAATATTTTGACAAATATCTTTACACTCCATATTAGCTCTTGGATCTTTTTACATCTAATGGTCCTCAATAAAACTAATATGACTCAAAATAAACTACTAAATGATGTGGTAATGACATGGAAATAAAAAGATATTATTCAATTAAAACATTTTAAGGAACATTATCAGGTTAGGAAAACGTAAACTTCCCAGCCTCCATCTTCCTCTAAACCCCTAGGCCATTGTTAACTAAGATGACAAGAACTCAATCACCCATGGTGGATTATCAATCTTGATCGCTCCGTACAACCTAATCGACCCTTTCACCATCTTCTTCCTTCTCTCTCCTCCCTTGAATCATCCTCAGTATCAATATTGTATTTTCATGGGTTGTCTGAAATTGCAAGTCATGGGAAGCAAGCAATACAAAGTGGCCGAAGAAAAAGAGGGGATTAAAAGATAGAATCAGAGAACTCTTGTCCCATTATTAAAGAATTCCTTTTTTTTTTTTTCAATCAGTGCAGATGCCCCGATGATGCTTCTAAGCCCAGAAACTGAAACTCGATATCGGAAATAAAATTGAATCTTCATAGAAAAAGATGCAGTTTTGAAACCCTAAATTAACTTACATTAAATTCTTAAGCTGTGTTCACGATTACAGGCAGCTAGGGTTTTTTCTTTTTTAAAATTTATTTTTAATTTTTCAGATTTTATGTTGTTTCAGTTTTATTTTCATCATTAATATTAGTTAAAATCCACATAAGTATCCATGTCATTTAATGAATAAATAAGAACTCTTGGATGTTATAAAATCTAAAGGCTACAAAGAAGTGTAAAAATATTTGTCCCTTGATCTTATATATGAGTGTGTGACCTTGGTTTGAGAATGAAAATTGAAATTTCTTGTAGGGTCAATTTAGAATAATTCAAATGTCTGGGACGTTTATGATACATGACAAGGAAGGAACTAGGCGTGGTGCCATGACTGTTCATTTGGCAGATTCTGATGGTCGTGTTTTACTGGGAGCTGTGGGAGGAGCTCTGATAGCTGCCACTCCTGTGCAGGTGAGGCTTTTCTTTCTCTTGTTTTTTCTGGGACGCGTGTGATATATTTTTATTTGTTTGCATGTGTTTCTACCGCTAATGTCTGCGTATCGTAATGTGCTTTTCGTAAAGTGCTTTGGTTATCCATATACCCTAAAACGAATACGTTTCATTTCTTCCCTGAACATACCATCAGGTCTTCATAGGGAGCTTCACCGCAGGACCGCAGAAAATAACACCAAAGGCTGAGAAGCCCGACCAAGAACAAAATGTGGAGGAGCCCGGGGCAGAACCAAACGTGAAGACGCCCGAGCCAGAACCAAATGTTGAGACGCCCAGGCCAGAACCAAATGTGGAGACGCTCGGGCTTGAACCAAATATTGGGACGCCCATGCCAGAGCCAAATGTAGGGCCAGACGTTGAGATGCCCAGGCCAGAACCAAATGTTGGCGTCGCACCTTTTGATGGTAACCAACTTTTTTATCCTCCAAATCCAAACTTCGGATATTCCTTACCTCCCCAAGGAGAAGATTCGGGACAGTGGTGGAATAATCCATTCGACTCGCTAGACGATCTCAATGTTTCCGATTTTCAGTAGTGATTGAACCAGCTGTTTCACAACAATCATCTTATTCTTAATGTTGGTGATTTTTGTTTTTTTTCTGAATGGGTTCTGTATACAACAATTAAAATAAATACTGCTTCATGATTCTTCCGCCTTAAGAACGTTGTGAACATAACTTAATATATGTGATTGTGTAAGTCCTAATTAGATTGGGTTTTAGATTATCCATTATTCTAGTGATTTTTTCCTGTTAGAATACTTTTTCCTCATAGTTTACTATAAATACAGCATTGGCATGGGGAGAATCAAATCACACAATTCCTAAGCATTCTACAAATTATCTCTCTCTTGCCGCACCCTCTCCCTACCCTTTAGAAAATTGGCCATAACACGATCAATACGCTTCTACGATGCGCTACGGAATATGAAGGGGAAGTATACTGATGAGTCCATATTATACCATATATTTTACCCTAATCTTAGTATTAATATATCGGTTATTTTGGTAGAATTTTGATACTTTGTATTATATTTTCAATGTAGGACATTCAACTTCCTCTGAAGCAAAACGTGATCAAACGGATGAATTTTGGAGTAATTCCAACTGGAGGATGTTCGTGTACCTTTCAAGATGATTGTATCAAAATTCCAAATTTTTCTACCAAGCTGTTTGACCGTGGCGATGAAATAAAGACCCAGCACACAGCTTTTCCATTGATGTTTCTAGACGTTTTGGTAGTTTGGAGGTCAAGATGGCATATTTTGAGGAAGATTCCTTCTGAGAATTTGTAGGGGACGTCTTCAGCTTTCAAAAGAGACCTTTAGGACTAAATCGGAATTGATTTGATCAGTCAAAAGTATGATTTTCTAAGAACTCCAAATTTAAGTTCAAATTGGAAACCTTTTATTTTCTGTTTTATCATTTAATTATGTTTCTTAGTTTTCTTCTAGGACCTTTTCAAGGTAGGATTTTATTTTGTAGTAGTATAAATAAGGCTTTTTAGCCATTAGGTTAGAGAGGGGGAGAACGCAATACTTTGGCTTTAGAGAGCCTCGACGATTCAAGTTTATTTTCAAGGTGTTTTCTATCTATGTTCTTAATAATATTTTGTTTTATGGTTGTTAGTAACTAGTTTCGTTTGCTAGGGCGAAGCCACGAGCCTTAGCAAGAATATGTAGGTTCTTTTCAATTTACTTCTGATATTATGCATGCAGGTTTTGAATTGTTAATAACTGTGCTTTAAACTATCTATTTGTCTTGATGATTGGTCACCAATAGGATATTTAGAAAAGTAATTTAATGCAATTTTGGTGGAGGCTTGTCCCTGAAAATGGCGTTGGCTTCTTATGGTTAATATGTGTAACTTCTTAGGATAGACGACACCTCTTAAGGGTTGTATGGTTTTTCAAAAGGTTTTCACAAAACTTAATGAGTCTTGTATGTTCACATTCGATCTAGACGTCACGGACGAGTTGCACATTAGATACACGTTCTATGTTGGAGGTTCCAAGTAAGACATATTTTAGGAAAACCTAACCTTCAAAATATGCATGTGTAATTCATAAGGAATTAGAAGAACTACGTAAGATTGTTAGGGTGACGGTTGAATCCTAGGTTTTACAAATTGACTTTCTTTAAATTGTTCTCGTTAATTTCTTTAATTGATTTATTTTAAAATTCGTTTTTATTATATTAAATTCTAGAATCAACATTTTCAAAATTTTGTTTTCAATAATTAATTAAGAGTTGGTTTTAAACATAAATTATTCATTCAATCCCTATGGAGAACGATCTTGCTTGAGCCGCTATATATACTACGACAACCTTGTACTCTTGCAAGTATTTTTAAGTGTTTTTATCCCTACTTTTGCAGGTGGTAAAATCCCTATCATACACAAATATAAATATACATATGTACACACACACACACACACACACACACACACACACATATACATATATATATATATATATATATATCAAACCATCATGAAATAGGTTTAAGATCAAATAAAGGCCATGCCCAATGCATAATTAGCAGGTGAAAAGTAAAGGATTGGAGTGTGTAAAAACATGACATATGTATACTAGCAGTAGCAGCTTACTAGGTTGAGCTTTGTTTCACACTTGTGCTAGAAACTTATTTGTGTAAGTAACTAGAGGGCTCAACACTGAAGCACAAGATGGCTGGTTCAGACTCTAAATAAGTTATAATACATAAAGTACATATTATCAAATCAGATATTGTCAAATCAAATTCATATAAGCAATGAATCATATTAAGATGAATACAACAATAACACATATCAGCAATATCACACACAATATCAAATATTATGCATATAGTCATGTACAAAATCATGGTAACCAGTCATGTACAAAATCATGGTAACCTCTTGATCATCATAAAAAATATAGATAATCAGTACTAATATTTCATACACCAGCAGTTGCTAGAAACTCAAACATATATATGGAAATGTTGTATACCTAGAACATGCGGTCAATATGAAACAATCGATATAATAGACAAGAGAACATCCCGTTCCAAAAAAAACAAAAAAAGACAAGAAAACATTGTCTTATAGATTCTCCGAGTATTTTTTTTGTCATGGTTTGTCGTGGATTCAAATCAATTGTTTGACCAAGAAAAGGAAAATTCTAATTATATTTCTCATAGAGCTATATGTGTCTGCAGACCTGATGGGCGGCAGGTTAATTGGCAATTAATATAAACCTTAATTAACTCTTAAGTCATCCATAATTATTTATGAAATAATTAATTAATGATATCTTTGCTCAAAAGTCCTACTCTTGATCATCCATCTTCCTTTATAGACCACCAAACACTCAACAGAGAGCTTTGGTTTATCTGAATATTATATACCACCATCATTCCCCAAAAGCAAGGAAGCTGGGAAATTTCTCTGTAATATAACAAAAGCTTTGCGTTATTGACAAACGCGTAATTTTATATTTTACCGAATGCCATGTGGACATGCATACAAATTCATAGAATTTTTATACAGTACTCAATATATAAGTAATGCATTTTATATATAACGTCCAGGAGTGGACTTTTGGCATAGTTTCCCACCATGAAAAGTCTTCGACGTGCATTATTTAATGGTGGCCTTCTGAACTGGGCTATAAAAAGAACCCTCTAAATATTTTTCCACATGAAATTTAGGGCAAACAAAGAACATCACTAACCTTGGTAATAGAAAGGCATATATGAAGGCAGTTTCAGCACCAGCAGTACTGGTTTTCTTTATTTTGTGTCTAGCAATCCCTCTTATCCTTTTGATTTCCTTCTCAATGTCTGTTTCAGTTTCACAACACCACAACTTTCTTCTTTCCACCTACGAATCCATCGTGGTGGCAAAATCGAATCGTGTGGCTGTGTTCTTCATGTTTAATGTCATCTTTATCACAATTGTGCTAGGGAGTTTCAGGCCATCCAAAGAAGAGCTTGAATGGTATGAAGTGAAAAATGATTCAAAAGAAGAAGAACCAAAGGTTGAAGATTATTATTGTGACTATAGTAGTGATTATGAGGAGGGCAGTGAGTATTATGGTTCCGATGGTTATGATGAAGACGAAGACGATGATAGTAGTGACGACGATACTGAAAGTGAAGAATTTTTTGCTGAAGAAAAAGATAGTGACTTGGAGAGGAGAACTGAGGATTTCATAGCCAAAGTCACAAGGAAATGGAGAGAGGAGTTGCTTTATGATCATATGTTTATGGCTTCGATAGAGTCACAATCATCCAGCTCTAGCTAGCTCTAATATTTCTTCAATGCTAGTTCAATGTGAAAAACTTCAACTTATTTTCTCACCAGGAAAAAAAAAAAGAAAAAAGAAAAAACCTAAAATCGTTTTTGTTGTTAGGTTTTCTCATCTTTTGTTTTTCTAACCCCTTCAATTTTTTTTTTCTTTTTTTTGCTTTAGATGTTGAAGTAATTGGGGTTCAATAAGTCTCTTGATAGTTCTGTTTTTTGAAGGACACTGTTGGGATTCAGTTGGCGATGTAATATATATGATATGATTATATGAATGATGTAAACATAGTTGCTGTGTAATATTATAATAATGTTGAAGAATAACAATTGTTGGACTATTTCTTGGAATTCAAGTTTTCATTTTGGAATATAATTATGAAATAATTAATTAAGTCATCGGATCATCTAGGTGTGAGCGGATCTTTATGATCTCAGCACCAGTTAATTAGGGAACAAAGAAAACGAATACAGTTTAAATATTTCCCACTGAGAATATCTACCCCAAAGTCCTAGGAAAAGGCATTTACTTTTATTTCTAATTATCTTATTAAAACTTTAATCAAGGAAACAAACCTTTGAAGTCTTGAAGTAATCAGTATTATTAAGGATATGCTATGGCACCTTATTAGAGTTCATGAGGGAAGATATCTAGCATGCAGGAAATGCCATTTTCTCTCAAATTCTATATGATTATCGTAAAGTAAACAAAGACCTACTTTACTGATTCTTTGCATATATGGTTATTTAAAATCCAATTCCAATGTATTGTTCAAATCCATTCAATCTAATTGTTGTGGGAAACCTGTCTAGTTGTCCATCTAGTATACAATTCCAGCATTTGATGGTTTTGGTTCTAAATTTTAAAAGGGTCGTAATTTTGTACAATTCAAAAGGAATTCATTTTTTATTGATATTTTCTTGTCACTAATTTACCACGTGACAAATGTTAACCAAACAAATAACGAGTGGAGCCATTGAGACCAAATCCTTATTGCGATAAAACTTATATTCTGTGTTTCCACTGTTTTGTACAAACCAAACCACGAGTGGAGCCATTGAGACCAGTACTGCTACGTGATGGGTGGGTCCCTTTGGCAATTGACAATGAGATGTCAATAAATACAAGTATCTCTGTATTCGCGATACTTTGAGCCTGATAAAGTCCAATAGATTAGGCTTAAATTACATGCATGTCTTGGTCAAAACACCATTTGTTGCCCTTAAATGTAGAAACTTAGCAAAGACGTGTTGAAATGTTCCACATCGGTTGTATCTCTGAGAAAATAAGAGTTTAAATACCCTAATCTCACTCCACCTAACACCAAGGCCTTTTGTGATAAAACTTCACACTTGTCGAATTGTGCAAGTGGTAATTAACAATTTGTGGACAATATCGGTGTTGTTGGAAGTGGTCCCTTGGTCCGTCTCTCTGATAATTCCATATAGTATCAAAGCCATGGAACAGGACCGTACTGCTATGTGATGGGTGGGTCCCTTTGGTCCCCTTGGCCCCGCTTGTAGGTTGAGTCCCTTTGGCTCCACGTGATTGCCGACGTGTGGATCTTCCACATGTGACTGATAGGAGCATATTTAGGCGACTTACTTAGCTTGTTTTCGTGCATCTATGTTGGTAATTCATAGTTATTGTAGTCCTTTATGCTTCTTTTGTGTGTTTTCAGGTTCTAAGGGCTTAGGGAGCAAGAAAGTGCATTTTGAGGCTATTTGGGGCACTTTTGGGCATGGATTGGATAGCTTAATCATGGAGCAAAGAGGATGGACGAAATTGAAGCCTTGTATGCTCTTTGGGGACATCAAACAAAGGGCCTAGCCCAATCAAACAAATCCTTTGAGCCATGGAAAACCTCTAGCCCAATCAAACATATTATGCCATGCAAACCAACCTATTTTAGGCCCATTCTATGTACTTAAACCCTAGCCCTTTAAACTAGTCCATTTATCACTTATCACTTCCATTCACTTATCACTCACCACATATCATTCATTTATCACCACATATCATTCATTTATCACTTATCATAACCATACACTTATCACTTATCATACTCATAATCATCTACACATTTCAACCATTTAAAACATTCCACATGCTTTCACAACTTAATTCACATGCACATTCATCCACCTTTCTCCAAAGAACATCTCACATGCATTTCCACCTTCCTACTTCATCATTTCACCACCTTCTCCATCTTTATTCCACATGCATTTATCATAATTCACCCTAGCTACCACCATTCACACACACATGCACTTATTCTTTCATCATTGCACCACCAATTCACCCACATGCATTTCCAACCATTCACACCCCTTTAATCATTCTCCTAGCTATCATTCACATGCTCTCCCATCCATTCTCTCCCTATATAAACCACACACACTTCATTCATTTGCATCATTCAATTCATCCCACACTTCCATTTCATTCAATTTCATCTCATTCACAACACAACAACACACCACAAACACATTCCTTTCTCCCTTAGAATCCAAAAACCATCTTCCATTTCCACCAATCCTCATCCATTTCCATAATTCCCCAACACTTCCATCCCCCCAACCAACCTATCCTTAAACCTTGTGCTACAACAACGAGGAAGAGAAGAGTGCCTAAACGTTCATACAATTCAAGTTTTGAGTTGTTGGAATGTTTAGGTGTTTCTTTGATTTCAAAGTTTCATTTTAATTCTCTTTGTTTTGTACGTATGAGAAATGGAAGAAAAGAATGCTTAAACGTTCATACAATTCAAAGTTTTGAGTTGTTGGAATGTTTAGGTGTTTCTTTGATTTCAAAGTTATGAGGAACTAAACCCCCTTTAGCTAGGGGGTGATTCGAAATATATGTTTATGCTTGCAATATGATTTGAGTACTTCTAATTACGTTTCATAAGTTGTGAATTCAATTTGTTTAACTATTTGATTGATAACCTATTTATGTATGTTTATTGAGAGTCGACGCTTAATTTTCATGCATGAATTTGACGCTAGAATGTAAGTGAGTTTCACGTAATAGTTATGAACTTATATTCACAAGTAGTGGAGGTTGCTTATAAACAATCGCGTTAAACATATTCTTGGCATAAGTTTCATGCAATCATAGTAACGAATGCCTCGTCAACACTTATAGTTTTCATGATGCTTAATGATTCTTGCTTGTATCTCTATTATGCAATTCATGTAGGGAACTTGTGAGGAATGCTTTGGGTTGTCGTATGCAATCATCCAATTCATTAACTTAAGGAAAACTTGACGGTTAATTTAAGCGGACCTAATTAACCCGGGGCGTTGAGAATTCATGGTTTATTGAAAAGCAATTAGAAATCGTTTTGTATGCAAGTATAACATGTGTGGAGATGAACCCCTTAGCTAGCTTCCCATCCATTCATTTCCGTCACATTCATCTTTACAATCTATTTTGTTTCCAAGTATCCATTTTAGTTTAAAGTCGTCCAAATCCAATCCCCCATTTATTTTGTTTAAGTTTTAGTCTAAGTCTTTCTTACTTTTAGTTTTGTTTTCTTCGCATTAATTAGTGTTTTAAACTTGTTTTTACGTTTTTGAAGTCAAATCCAAGTGGTTAACAATCCCTCCTAATCCCCGGTCCAGAACGATCCCTACTTACACACTTCACTACAATTGACAAAAAGAGGGTTTAATTTGTGCGCGTATAAATCTCGCATCAAATTTTGGCGCCGTTGCCGGGGATTAGCAACTTTGCTAATCTCTTGGATTTTTTTTATTTTCGTTTGTGTGTATATATTTATAGTTTTATTTTAGACGCAAGATATGGCACTTGATAGTGCTTCTCTTTTGTCACAGCTTATGGAAGAGTACCAAACGCAAAGAGTTGGTACATTTGATCATAATCAATCAAGGAACGACGTGTTTTCCAATACTTACAGTTTGGATTGGAGTGATCATTCAAATTCTATGTGGTGGGAACCTCAACATATTCAACAAGAAGGATATTGGCAGCCTTATGAGGAGTTCTATTCAACTCCTATGCATCCACCACAACCTTATATTCAATATGCCCAACCAAACTCAAGTTCGTCAATAGATTATAATCAAAAGCTTAATGAATTACTTTGTTTGGTGCAGGGCTCACAAAACCAAGACAATGAGGCTCAACAAGAAGGTTATTGGCAGCCATATGAGGAGTTCTATACAACGCCTATGCAGCCACCACAACCTGCCCAAAGCAATGTAAGTAATTCAAGTGATAACGATGAGATTTTTCAATTACTTACTACTTTGACGCAGGAAGTCCAAACTCAAAACAAGGACCAACAAAATCAAGACAAGAAGTTGGGTAAATTGGAGGAGCACATTGGGCAGATTATGGAGTTCATGAAACAAATTCAAGAGCAAGAAGTGGATGAGGAGCTGCTAATTGAGGAAGAGGAACACACGCAACCTATGGCAAGAGTGGAAACACCTTTGCCAGAGGCACCTATTGCTCTTACGCCATCCAATTTAGGTAAGGTTGTTCCAAAGTTAATTATTTCTAACCCCGTTCCACTGAATGTCCCTATTCCTTGCAGGTTTCTGAATTCCAAGGAAGAAGAAGAAGGTGAGAAAGACATCTTGGAAGCCTTTCCAAAAGTGCAAAGTATGGAATATCAAGAATTCGTCAAAGAGGATGTTCTGGAGGCAAACAATCCTAAAGAAGTTGAATTTGACGACATTGGACAAGTCATAACCATCACATGCAATCTGGCCAAGTCCAATATCCCTGAAACTTTCAAGGGAGTGGTGTTTGTCATTGAGTTCTTGTCGGAGCACACAGGTAAGCCGCCTCCCCGAATTTCAATTTTCTTTTATATTGATATGTTGTTAATGATCCAGGCACCCACTCTAGAATTTAAACCATTACCGGATCATCTCAAGTATCACCCGCCATTCAGAGATAAAGTCCATGTCATGGGTCCTAAATGAGCCTAAGAAGGTTTCGTCCGGCTGCAAGACGTAAAAGAAAGCGCTACTTGGGAGGCAACCCAATACAGTAAATAAAACAAAGCTTGTTCATTGATTTTTTTTCAATAAATTACAATTGTATCTAAACATGGCAGAAAGATGGAGCCTTCACAAGGGTTGTGTACGTGAGGCCCCACTGCGTGGCAACACTCTCGGAGCAGGAGGCATCGGAGCAGGAGGCATCGGAGCAGAAGGCATCGGAGCAGAAGGCATAGGAGCAGAAGGCATAGGAGCAGGAGGCACAGGAGCTGGAGGCACCGAAGATAGATCATTAAAGGCCCCAAACCTTGGTGGAACGCTAGATGACCCAGGAAAGAGGTGCCTCTGGAAGAAAGCTGCAAACCGTTGACGGTCATCAAGCTCATCAAGCTTCCTCTTCATGCCTGTCGAATAATTGTTGGCAAGCACGTGCAAACTTCGGTTCTCGTACTTAAGCTGTTTGATCTCCTGCTTAAGACTCTCCACCTCCGCCATTAAGGATTCAACCTGACGGGAGCGAGCAAGAAGGCGTTGGCCCATGTTGGACACAGAGCCAGCGCACTGAACACTCAGAGCCAGGGATTCTTGAACGGCCAACTCATCGGACCGTCCTGAAAGCTGCTGACTGTCTTTGGGAGTGAGGAGGTTCCGAGCCACTATCGTAGCCGTTGTTGGATCCGTCATCACAGAGTCCTCATCTGTAAGAGGGCCATGAGAAGATAAGAAAGACGGGCACCATACCTTACCCTGACGAGGCGCAACATGATCACTGCTTAGACTCAAATCTAAGCAAATGTTCGATGGGTTGGATGAGCTAGCCATTGTTCAAGAAGTTAAAAGAGAAGGGTTGGATGGAGGAAAATCTCGACAGGCCGAAGATGATTTTTGGGAAGTCTTCAAAGTGTGCAGATAGAGGTGATCGATCACCTCTATTAAAAGGAGAGGCGTTCACCGATTCAGAAATGAAGAGACACCGCTCTTCAAAAACCGGATTTCCTGGCGTAAAGATCGCCATCTCTTCAGACGCAATCCAAGCTTTTCAGAAAGCGTGTGCAGATTTGTCAAAAGTTCCCAGCTTTTCAGAAGACGCGTGGAAGGCGAGAAATCAGCTGCACACTTTAGCCGACAAACGTGGGAGACAAAGCCGAAAGCTCCCAGCTTTCCAGAAAGCGAATGCCACTTTGTCGAAAGCTCCCGGCTTTTCAGAAAGCGTGTGCCATTTTGTCAAAAGCTCTCTGACAAAGCTGAAGACGCGTGGAGGTAATTTCCGCATCTGCATTGCCACTTGCCATTACAATCCCTATATACATCAACATTCATGGCAAGGCATACATCCAGAAGCGCATAACTTTCCTTCTCGGCCGAAAATGTAAGCTGCAACCAACCCTTTCAAACATGTTCAGTTTTCTCCTTCTCTTGAGAACGCACTTTCAAACATGGATGTATCCCCCAAAGAAGATACCAAATGCCTGCAGTACGAATGAGGAAGAGGAAACGGTGGATCGAAGCATGTGGATTCATTCACCGCTTCTTCAAAAGCAAAGGTATCTCATATCATCAAGGGCAAAAGTAAAGGTATCTCATATCATGCTCTTTCCCTGTCTCTTCCTTTGTCCTTGATATTACTTGCATGGCAAAGTGAAAGAAGCAATCAGCCGGCACTTGGAGTCTATCTGGACTCTATTCCCTGGTTGCTTACCTAGCTTTGCTGAGCTATCCTCTAACCCTCTTCAATACGAATTGGAGAGATTGAACAAAGAAACAGATAAGAGGAGGAAGCTCAGACCTTCGGGGGAGACCAAAGGAAGCTTGCTGCCCAGTTCAAGAGTAGCACAAAGGAAAATCAACGATGGGAGCAGCGCAGTTCAAGAGTAAGCCTGTGGAATCACAAAGATCCAAGCCTCACTGCAATCACCAAGGAGAAGATGGAACGAACACTCCATAACCAGATTTGCATCTCTAAACTCTTCTCTTTGTTAGATACATTCTGCCATGTTTAGTATGTTTAATTGTTGTTTATATGTTTGTTTGTGTTTAGTGTGGTTTTTAACATTGAGGACAATGTTTGATTTAAGTGTGGGGGAGTTACTAAAGTGTTTTGATGCAAATTCGTAGGGTTTTATCCACCATAACTTCAAATGTTGTTTCTTGCTGTTTTTAAGTGTGTTTAGTGTGTTTTAACTTAAAAATTCGAAAATCACATAAAAAAAAATTTGAAAAACATGTTTTGAAAAGCCTAAAAAGAGTGTTTTGAGTCGTTTTTGTGTCGTAGGTCAACTTCCAACACAATGACAAGGATTTGGTTTCTAATTGCATGACTGTTAAAAAGAGTTAGAAACATGGAGAAAAGTTTGATTTACTCTTGGTATATGCTTGGTTATGGTTATAATGTATGACTTCACATGCAATCATAAAAGAAAAAAAATTAGTTATGTAACATGCTTGAAGGAAGGAACTCAAACAAACGCTACAACCCTGAGAGACTTGAGCCTATAACGTTCTTTGGAGAGTATAATCTGTGATTTCTTGTTTTCTAAAGTTGTTGCATGATCTCATTATTCTTTGCTTGGTTACTACTTAGAAGGCGTTTCATCATATAGTTCCAAATGCTAGAACCCATGCCCATTTCATTCAAAGCATGTTATTGATTTACATAACATATTCAAGATGAAGTTGTGTAATTGCCACCATAGCCAAATAACCTCACTTCCCATATTTCGTATATGTTGTAAGTTTTACCCCCGTTGAGCTTTGTTTAGCCTTTATTCTTTGTCAACCCACATTATCCTCACCTAGCCTAGTTTAGGATAATCCACACCTTTGTTCTTAGAAGATAGTGAGCATGACTTAATTGAATTCCTTTTGAGTTACATTATGCAAGAAAATGAGTGTGGGAGAAGGAATGCTTGTTCTTAAGTATGTTTTGAGTTTCAAAAGAAAAGAAAAACAGAAAAGAAAAGAAAGAAAGAAAAAAGAGCTTGAAAAATGAAAGAATGAGTGATTGAAGTAAGGGCTCAAAACACCAATTCTGGCCCTAAATTGTCTCCCTTTTTGTTCCAAAGTTGAGTTTTCATTCAAAAGTGAATTCTAAGTTGATTCAATTGCCTTGCTCACTATTTCTTTAAGAACCTTTGTTTTCCATATCCCTTCTTTGTTATCCACACGCCCCAAGCCCCATTACAACCCGTGACTTCAATCTTGAGTGTTATGTATTTCAATTCTGGAGTTTGATTTTGGTATGAGCATATGGTGTCACTGGTTCTCGCGTCTAAGTAGTAGCATTCCATTCATGAGATCATATCTAAACATGCTTATTAACTCCAGAAATTGCGTTCTTTGTGATACATATATGTGAGTGTTCGTTTTCATGTTTACATCAATCTTCTCACATATGACTAGATTAGGGTGTGTAGTTAGAAATTCTGAGTGAAAATCGAGTGCATATCTTGTAAGGAATTGAGCAAATTCTCTAAGGCATGTTACTACATTCAAAATATGGTTTTAAATGCTTAAATGTGAACTAGTATATGGTGACTATGATTAAGAATGTACTTAAGTGTGAAGATGACTAAAATCTGTGAGAATGATGATTTCTAACATGTCATGTGCATTGGAAATCCCTAAGACGGGTGTTGGAAGGTTTAGGTTGTGTTTTAAGTGTTTAGTGTCGTTTTGTTTATTTGTTTTTATTCTGTTTTGCTCGAGGACTAGCAAAAGTTAAGTGTGGGGGAGTTTGATAGGAGCATATTTAGGCGACTTACTTAGCTTGTTTTCGTGCATCTATGTTGGTAATTCATAGTTATTGTAGTTCTTTATGCTTCTTTTGTGTGTTTTCAGGTTCTAAGGGCTTAGGGAGCAAGAAAGTGCATTTTGAGGCTATTTGGGGCACTTTTGGGCATGGATTGGATAGCTTAATCATGGAGCAAAGAGGATGGACGAAATTGAAGCCTTGTATGCTCTTTGGGGACATCAAACAAAGGGCCTAGCCCAATCAAACAAATCCTTTGAGCCATGGAAAACCTCTAGCCCAATCAAACATATTATGCCATGCAAACCAACCTATTTTAGGCCCATTCTATGTACTTAAACCCTAGCCCTTTAAACTAGTCCATTTATCACTTATCACTTCCATTCACTTATCACTCACCACATATCATTCATTTATCACCACATATCATTCATTTATCACTTATCATAACCATACACTTATCACTTATCATACTCATAATCATCTACACATTTCAACCATTTAAAACATTCCACATGCTTTCACAACTTAATTCACATGCACATTCATCCACCTTTCTCCAAAGAACATCTCACATGCATTTCCACCTTCCTACTTCATCATTTCACCACCTTCTCCATCTTTATTCCACATGCATTTATCATAATTCACCCTAGCTACCACCATTCACACACACATGCACTTATTCTTTCATCATTGCACCACCAATTCACCCACATGCATTTCCAACCATTCACACCCCTTTAATCATTCTCCTAGCTATCATTCACATGCTCTCCCATCCATTCTCTCCCTATATAAACCACACACACTTCATTCATTTGCATCATTCAATTCATCCCACACTTCCATTTCATTCAATTTCATCTCATTCACAACACAACAACACACCACAAACACATTCCTTTCTCCCTTAGAATCCAAAAACCATCTTCCATTTCCACCAATCCTCATCCATTTCCATAATTCCCCAACACTTCCATCCCCCCAACCAACCTATCCTTAAACCTTGTGCTACAACAACGAGGAAGAGAAGAGTGCCTAAACGTTCATACAATTCAAGTTTTGAGTTGTTGGAATGTTTAGGTGTTTCTTTGATTTCAAAGTTTCATTTTAATTCTCTTTGTTTTGTACGTATGAGAAATGGAAGAAAAGAATGCTTAAACGTTCATACAATTCAAAGTTTTGAGTTGTTGGAATGTTTAGGTGTTTCTTTGATTTCAAAGTTATGAGGAACTAAACCCCCTTTAGCTAGGGGGTGATTCGAAGTATATGTTTATGCTTGCAATATGATTTGAGTACTTCTAATTACGTTTCATAAGTTGTGAATTCAATTTGTTTAACTATTTGATTGATAACCTATTTATGTATGTTTATTGAGAGTCGACGCTTAATTTTCATGCATGAATTTGACGCTAGAATATAAGTGAGTTTCACGTAATAGTTATGAACTTATATTCACAAGTAGTGGAGGTTGCTTATAAACAATCGCGTTAAACATATTCTTGGCATAAGTTTCATGCAATCATAGTAACGAATGCCTCGTCAACACTTATAGTTTTCATGATGCTTAATGATTCTTGCTTGTATCTCTATTATGCAATTCATGTAGGGAACTTGTGAGGAATGCTTTGGGTTGTCGTATGCAATCATCCAATTCATTAACTTAAGGAAAACTTGACGGTTAATTTAAGCGGACCTAATTAACCCGGGGCGTTGAGAATTCATGGTTTATTGAAAAGCAATTAGAAATCGTTTTGTATGCAAGTATAACATGTGTGGAGATGAACCCCTTAGCTAGCTTCCCATCCATTCATTTCCGTCACATTCATCTTTACAATCTATTTTGTTTCCAAGTATCCATTTTAGTTTAAAGTCGTCCAAATCCAATCCCCCATTTATTTTGTTTAAGTTTTAGTCTAAGTCTTTCTTACTTTTAGTTTTGTTTTCTTCGCATTAATTAGTGTTTTAAACTTGTTTTTACGTTTTTGAAGTCAAATCCAAGTGGTTAACAATCCCTCCTAATCCCCGGTCCAGAACGATCCCTACTTACACACTTCACTACAATTGACAAAAAGAGGGTTTAATTTGTGTGCGCATAAAACTCGCATCAGTGACCAACTAATTGGGTTCCACGTGAGGGGGCGTATTTAAATGTCCTACTTCAATCATATGTATGAGAAAAGAAGAGTTTAAGTATCCTAACCCCGCTGCACTTAACACCAAAGCCTTTTGTTATAAAACCTCACACCTATCGAACTGTGCAAAAGATAATTAACAAGTACAAGTTTGTTGGAAGTGACGTACTAAAAGAGGCTTGCTTACCCAACAAAGTCCTCCCACAAACACAATACAATATTGATGAAACTTCATAACCACCAGACAATTCCAGATTCAATTAGTTGGCAACTGCAGAGGGATAATTATGATCTCAATTAAGGTTTATTAGAATGTAATTAACTATAAGAAAGTAACTAATCAAAGAAACTCTCTTCCCTATGGGAGACTATAGTGTATTACCGAAAACAATTCTTATTATATCTCTCATCACGTGACAATGATATATTATCCGGGACACCTAAGAATCTCCCCTTCCTTAGGGATTGAAAAAGTATTATGCTGTGGATTTTGAATACCCGTGAGAAAGATAAACAAAACAGTTTTTGCTGCATTTTGTAACTCTGGGACAAAGTCTTGTTATCAACGCGCGGAAATTCTTCCGTGTGGTTGCCGTGTCCGGCAACAGGGACTGACCTGTTCAGATTAGGCACAGGGTCTTCTGCAATCCCAGAGCCAAAGGCATGCGGATGTGGACGCGGATAAGTTAAGTCTCCTTTGCTTTTCTCGTCAGTCTAATGCGAAAATAAACAGTAATTGGCTCAAGTCAACTGAGGAATTCCTTGCTCCACCCAATCACACGTCTTCTTTTTCTCTTTCCTCCAAACAAACTTAATTGAATTCTTATTGTAGTAAATGGGATTAAGTACGAATAACCACCAATTTTTTATGAGTGATTTCAAAGTCTAAACCTTTGTAAACATTTTTTTAATCAACGATATTATCTATACTAAAAATATGAGAAGTGGGCTTAGTCTTATAATAGACTAGCAATAATGCAGTTCAAATTCGCTTTTGACAAGAATCGAACCGAAAACCTCTCACTTATAAGTGAAGAGGAATACCCTTAGACCATAGTACTAGTTGACAACCTTTGTAAACATTTTTAAAAAAACTACCTAACGTTGTTTCCCCAATTGAAGTTGTTTACCCAATTGAAGGTTGTTTTCTTAATTGGAGTTGATTTCTCAATTGGAGAAAAATTCATAACTAGATTCCAATTAGGATTAGTATTCCTTATTGAAGAAGACCTTTATTATGTCTGTATGTATAAAGGGGCTATTGCACTAGTTTTGAAGTGGACCAAAACAATTAAGTTGTATACTACTCAAGGAGTTAGAGTGAGAAAATATTGTAAGGGCAAGGGTTTTGCAAGAGAAAAGCAAATAGATAAAGAGTGTATTTCTTGTTCTTGTTCTTTCAGGTTTTTCGTTAAGTCATGATCCTAGACGCTTGTCAAGATTATCCGTTGCAATCATTATTGATATAGTGAAAGATTGTTGTTGCCCAGTGGACGTAGGCACGTATAGCCAGACTACATTAATTCTTGGTGTTGTTTGTCTTAGTTTTTTGTTTTTGAATTCCAACTTTCTTTGTTTTTCCCATGCTTAAACACGGTAATCACAGTAAAATGGAAATTATAATCATTTTAATTCTTGAAACATAGGAGTAGAAACTAGTTCACTTCTAATCATTATCATGTATTTACCAAATCTTTAGGGGGAAGAGAATCATAGCTGACTATGTAACGGCATCGTTTGGTGCGAGTACTGGATTCCAATGGATCGGGCTTTCCCATGGGCGCTCAGAAATTAGAGTCCAAGGGTTTCATCATTATCGTCACGCTTAAGAGCATCAAGAACGACAATGATGATAAAGTTTATGTGACACAAGATGAGTTCCGACGATTGGGGTATATCTATACAGTATATCTCGCCGATGGGGATACATCAACAGTGGATGTCACAAGCGATTTGAAATGTATCCACAACTGTAGCGACGGAGGCGCCCGCCAAGCCGACGGACAGAGGCGAGGTGTCCCAGTGAGACGTTTCTCCATACATAAAAAATATACACACATAGGGGTCTTCTTCCCTAATTCCAGGGCTGGAACAAAGGATTCAGTAATTTCTCCGTTTAGGATGATTATGTTTCACTCTACTTGCATAATTAAGGAAATCTGCACAGATGATCGGCATCAGCCATAGAAAAATGAGTACGAAATGGATTCGAAAATTCAACGGTAAATTCACACCTGTTTTGTGAGCGTTTATACAAATTTTGAGCATGGTCTTCCCGGACCTTTACGCTATAAATATGCATGCATGGAGCCTTACTAAACAACCACATTAACAGTGATAGAAGGGGCCTGCGCGCTGCTAAACCATCCATAAGTCAATACATATGATCCACTAAACTCAAAAAACAAGTCGAAACAGCAAAAACATCTGGAAGTGCAGCAAGCCAGAAAATATTGTTGACAGAAAAGCTACTTGCTTTCTAGATGTGAAATTAGCAGGCTCTAATTCATCAGTAAAACTCGATACAAACTTCCACTGGAAAGCGCAAAGGGAGCGGCGGTACAATTAGAAAACAAAACGAAAAAATTACGGACCCTAGGTTTCACCTGCAACGAATCATCCTAAGGGTTGAAAACTGAAGGCTACACCGACCTATGCATACATGGTACAACAAGGTTTAACAAATGAAAGAATTGCTGATACAACACACTATTTACATTTATATTCCCTTTTCTTCCTTGACAGCCTCCAAAGCTTCTAATTCAGCCATCATCCGAGAGTAGTCTTCATCAAGCTCTTTTATTGCACTTCTGAGCTGTGTCGCCTGCACAATTAACAATAGTTAAGGTTTAGATGATGGCAGGCGTAATGTACAACCTTTCAGTTTCACAACTAAGCAAGGTAAACTCTTAAGATTTTCTTGGTATCAATTTCATACAATGGTGGAGAAGATCAGGCAAGAGACCGTAGGGAAGCACAGATACGTGTGCTTTCACGGACTAAGTAAAAACGTAAAACCACCCTGAGTCTGGAGTATGCAATCCTCCCGATACATATCTAAAGCAGATTTGCAAATTCAGAGATCAAACCAAAGCCTATTTTTCTTTTCCAAGACTAAAAGAACAGGCCGAATGCCAAAGTAACTGATCCCTAGAATAGCTTTGAGCCTTCAAGTATACATGTGTAGGTGACCATCGAAAATAGTTGGATTGAGAAGTGCATCAAGAATCCTACTTCTCAAGCTTTGCATATTTTCACAGTTGAGAACGACAAAAAGAAAATTAAGGATGCAAGTACAAAAACTAAATACTCGATTAAAGTAATTATTCAGTGTGATTTTCGTACCTTGAGATTAAGTTCTTCATTCCTCTTCTCATATTCCAAGCAGCTGACAAGGTGAAACAAACAGCTAAGAACCTTTAAAATATTCAGGAAGTAAACTCTCTTAATTTGCAAACAAAAAAAAATGATTGTTCAAGTAATGGAATCGGCATAATGAAGCACGTAATCATGTACTTACTCAGCTCGAAGCTTTTTGTTCTCTTGCATCAAATTTACAGCTTCTTGATCTTTCCGCTGGTCTCCAGTAGGACTCACCAGCTACAGAAAATAAAATTCATAAAAAAAATAAAAATAAAAAATAAAATCAGAGACTTAATATTTTCATTTGAATATCTTGAGTCCATAATCTAAAAAACAGGGCACACACGATGTCAACATGATTACACTGGCTAACATACATAACTCTTAGTAAAACACACAAAACCAACTTAACACAAATAACAATGAGTTTTACATTTATTTCTAGTTCTCCTATAGCCAATAGAAAATCAAAATAAATAAGCTGGCATATCCAACATACACCGACACTTTTTTCCACAAGGATGGAAAAGTGACAATTTAAACAAGTTGCCACTGACCTGTACATTCCGACTCTTCTCGTTAACCACCTTGGCCACTTTAACATTTTTGACCGGTAGAATATCACCATGTTCCTTCCTCTTCATCCCTCCCACTACAACAAAAGGCACCATCACCAGTCAGTAAGATTAATCAAGAAAAACTGATCTCAACTCAAGCAGCTACCTTGTTCAGATCTGGTTTGGGAGTTGGGTATCGACTGTTCAGATCTTCCAAGTGCCGTCTTTTTACTACCAACAGCAGGGAAACTTTGACCCAATCTGACATGTTGTACACCACTAGGTGGCGCACGATTAGATGAAACCTGTTGGGTAATCTTAGGACCAGATGAAACCTGTGACACAAGTTTCTTCTTTACCTGATACCCAATTAACCCACAATGATAATCCCTGCCAAAGTTCAATACAATGCATCAGGAAAATAGCAGCCACCATTTTTTTTTTTTTCAAAAGACACTTTGCAAAGAAACAGTAATGCAGTATAGGCTCATGTATGAATGATGCAGGTTAATGTCCCATGTCAGTGCGTTGTTGGATTTTACATGTAGTTGAAGCATCCAGTGGCCATACCAGTACCAGTTTCATGTAAAATTGACATGGATGAGGGCTACATATAAGGGTCCCCATGTGAGTTCTAATACAAGCCAGCTGATCATTCTATATTAATATTACAAACAGCCAAACAGCTTCATGACTGAAATAAATCAATTGCAAGTTTTATATCAAGCTCATCACAATGATACATAAAAGTAAAGGAAAACAATCAAATTTATTCGGTTGTGCAAAGTTACACATTTTACACAAAAGGGAAGAGACATGAGTAAAATGAAGCTTTTTGCTATCATCGAATTTCTAAGACCCAAACCAAAGATAAAAAATAAAGACGATTACTATTGGAAAATAGACTACCAGTATTCCCACGTCATCTCCTTTAAGCGAACTTCAAGTTTCTGAAAAAGATTAGTTTTCTCAAAATCTTGCTTGTTGTGACTTGGCTCAACAAAATTTGCTTCCAGAACACCTAAAGAGTAGCCAATGAAATATTAGCCTGTAATGACAGACGCACAAAAAGAAAAAGAGCCCAATAAAAAGAGTGATTTAGCAGGTTGTTACCAACCACCCCCCGACCCCTACTGTCTGAATAGCTCACAACCTGCCAATAGGGCTGCAAAAGAAGAGAATGGGAAATTATAAAGACAGTTGAAAAACAAATTCATTGAATAGAGGCTTTTAGGCTTTTACATATGTGGAATAGACTATGTATGCATTTCAAAAAGTTTTCACATTTTTTTTTTCAGAAGCACACCCCTTTCCATTAAGCAACATTATACCAAAACATAAACCAAAGACCTATACATGCTCCGGTTAGAAGATGCAACTATGAGACAGGTACAAGGCAAAAGGAGTAGAGGAAGACCTAGGAAGACTTGGAAAGAGACTCTAAGAAAAGACATGGAGTACTTGGAGCTAACTGAAGAGGTGCAAACCGAGTGCAGTAATGTTCTAGGATTCATATAGCCAACCCCACTTAGTGGGATAAGGCTTTGTTGTTGTTGTTGTTGTATACTAAAACATAAACCAGTTCCCCAGGGCAAGACATACATTCTTAAGACTGTCTTGATCTTACAATCTTTGCGACAGAAAATTTGTGTTCTCCCACAGGCAGTAAGTTACATGTAGTGACAATATAAATGACCAACTAGAAACATTCAAGGAGAGAGTGAGGGAGGCATATGTGTATGTGAGTGCAGGAGTAAAGATAGTGGGAACATAAATTGAAAATAGTTCCTCAAAATTACGTTGATAGCCAACACCGCCAGCAGAAAGTACAATTTCTGAAGTTAGCTGTATTAGATGGTTTTGTGATACACATAATCCTACAGTGTATGCATGCATTTCTCTGCATGTGTGCCAGTATGAACATTCTTGTACTGGTCCAAAAATAAACTATAGCGTGTAGAACAAAATAAATATTCTCCTCAAAATTAATTGATAGCAAGCAGCATCAGCAGAATGTCAAATCAGCAAGGAAAACAAACCAGTATTAGACGATTTTTGTGATACACATTGAAACCATGGAAACTGACATGTGGAGCTTCTTTAAGAAATCCAATAGTCGTAATAACTTGACCCTGCATGAAGAATCCACTACAAAGTTAAGGAAACAGCAAACAGATGGGAATAATTCAAAAGGTAAATAACAACTCGATTTTTCCTGATGGAAAATATTCATTTAGCAGTAAAACCACAATTAGAAATGTTTAAAAATTCAGTATAACCTCCACAGAACCTCCACTTTGAGGTTTATACAAGATAAATTCTGGAAACTTTAGATCATTTGCAATGTTATGATGCTCAACAACTCGTCCGCGAAGTACTATGTGAAAGGTTTGTGGTATCCGCAAGTACAAGATGGACAAGTATACCTGTGAAGCATAAGGAAACTATCAAGTTCTGCTAAAACACGTTTTTGTATATATAATCAATTACGCATATGCTACAAAAGTATTACACGGAGAGAAAAACGGAAACGGTTTGCAATGTGCTCTTCATTTACTGTCTTAAATTTAGTGTCAACTTTTTTGGTATCCCCACTAATGCGAATGTCCTGCAACACAAGTCACAGAAAGCCATCTCAACAGATGAGGACAAATTACATTTCAGAAGAAACTAGAAAAGCACATGATATGAAAGAATTGTCAACCTCAGGATCTGTATCAAAGTCTAGCTCCAGATTCCCATCATCACTGAACCACAAATTATAGACAATAACTTTTGTACCACAAGCTCCAATGTCATTAAACTGCCATCTCAAGAGCAAATGAAAATAGATCAAACTCAGATGAACACACGTATCAGCAAAGCTTGACATAAAGAACTATGAAAGCCATCCAAATAGCATGAAACACCAATGGAATTTAGTAGTGATACCACCTGTTCACTTAGAGTAGGTGAAATTTGTTAGTTTTTGGCTCGTCAATTTGTGTCCTTTTCTGTTTAGGATTGTTTTAGGGAAAGGGTGCACCAATTCTTCTCCTAAAAGGCCTAGGAAAGAATCTTAGTTTCCTTATTCAATTTAGATTAGAAATCCTAGAAGTCTATTTGGAATTGGAAAGGAAGTCTAATTTCCTATTCCACTTAGAATAGGAATTATAATCTGTAAAGGACATGTAAGCCAACCCTATATCTATAAATAGGGTGCGGCAAGGCTGTTTAACAACAGAGAGAAAACAGAAAAACAGCAGAGAGTTTTGAGATTAGTTCTAGGGTTTGCATAAGTTCTGTAATCTCTATTATTAAACAAAGAAGTGGTGATTTCTCTACCTAGGGAAATCACAACTGGACGTAGGCATAAGTTCTGCCGAACCAGTATAATTCTTGTGTGTTTCTAAGTTTTCTATATTTGCTAGTTTAGTCTATTGCCGTTGGTTACATCAAAGAACAAGGTCCAGTGTGAGGGTTTTTCAACAATTGGTATCAGAGCCTAACCCTGGTCGTGGTGTGCCGACGAGGATGTCGGGCCCCTAAGGGGGGTGGATTGTGACATCCCACATCACCCAGGGGTGTGATCCTTAAATGTATATTCCCATCCTTACCTAGCACGAGGCCTTTTGGGAGCTCACTAGCTTCGGGTTCCGTAGGAACTCCGAAGTTAAGTGAGAAGGAGGCTAGAGCAATCCCAGGATGGGTGACCTTCTGGGAAGTTGCTCGTGAGTTCCCAAAAACAAAACCGTGAGGGAATGGTAAGCCCAAAGTGGACAATATCGTGCTACGGTGGTGGACCGGGCCCGAGAAGTGATCCGTCCCGGGCCGAGATGTGACAATTTGGTATCAGAGCTAGGATCAAGGTATTCTACGATGTTAAAAGGGAAGATGAATGCGGATCAAGGACCTGCGTTAAAACCCTTTGACGGCAAGGATGACTTCACGGACTGGCAAAGGATGATGAAGAACGTACTGATACAGCAGGATTTGGATGATGCACTTGATGGTAAGAAGCCGGAAAGCATGACAGAAGCAGCATGGAATAAGGTTCTCAAGAAGGCCAAGAGTTCCATCGAGATCCATCTCACAAGATCAGTTCGGTCACACATCACCGAAAAGATGTCTGCCCAGGAAGCATGGGAAAAATTGGAGAATGTTTATATGGGCAAAACCGTGTCCAATAAACTTTTTCTAAAGGATGAACTATTCGGGCTTTGACTAAAAGAAGGAGGTGATATTGAAGATCACGTATGCAGGTTCCAGAATTGCATAGCTAATCTTCAGAAAGTCGAAGAAACTTACAAAGATGATGATATGGCTATCATCCTGCTAAGGTCTCTACCTTCGTCTTTCAAGCACTTTCGAACAACTCTAATGTTTGGAAAAGAGTCCTTGAAGCTTGAAGACGTAATTCAAGCTCTTCAGTCATATGCTAAACTAGATGATATAACTGAAAGCTCTCAAGGCCTTTATGCCAAAGGCAAGGAGAGGGGGCGGGAAAAGACAAGGGAAGAGAAAACTGGCAACAGAGGTAGGTCAAAATCCAAGAAGAAAAAGGAAAAGAAGGAAGGTTGCTTCGAATGTGGTTCAGCCGATCATTGGAAGAGGAACTGCAAGATTTGGAAAGAAAAGAAAGCCAAGATGGAAGGAAGCTCAGGTTCCGCTAGTGCAGTCACCGAACATGAGAGTGACGGGGAACTTCTTTCGGTAACATCGGGCTCCAAGGCTTCCAATTGGATTTTGGATACTGGATGCACGTTTCATATGTGTGCAGTAAAAGAATGGTTCGATACTTACAAAGAAGTCAGCAGCGGGGAAGTCTTAATGGGGGATGATTCTTCATGTCCTGTAAGAGGAATCGGCACTGTTCGAATTAGAATGTTCGATGGGATGATACGAGCTTTGGGGAACGTCAGGTATGTCCCTAGACTAAGAAAGAATTTGATTTCCTTGGGTACTTTAGATGAGGCCGGTTATGGGTACAAATCTAAAAAAGGAAGACTCAGGGTAACCAAAGGATCGCTAGTGGTAATGCGGGGTGACCTACAACCCAATAAGTTGTATAAGTTAATTGGGACCACTATAGTCGGGGGAGCAGCTGTTTCTGTAAATCAAAGTATAGAAGACAAGACTGAACTATGGCATCATAGGCTCGGGCACATAAGCCAGAAGGGATTGCAAGAATTACACAAGCAAGGCCTGTTGGAAGGCGTGTCAGCTTGCAAACTGGACTTTTGTGAATACTGTGTTCTTGGGAAGCAAAGAAAGGTATCATTCGCAAGTAGCAATGCAGATAGCCGAAGTAAGGAGCGACTCAGCTATATTCACTCAGATGTTTGGGGTCCTGCTCCAACCAAATCAAATGGTGGAGCCAGGTATTTTGTTACTTTCATGGATGATTTTTCTAGGAAGATTTGGATTTATTTCATGAAGCAGAAATCCGAGGTTTTTGCGAAGTTCAAGGAATGGAAAACAGAAACCGAGAATCAAACTGGAAGAAAGATCAAGTATCTGAGAAGTGACAATGGAGGTGAATATACAAGTAAGGAGTTCACCGGTTACTGCAAGCAGGAAGGCATCATAAGGCACTTCACAGTAAAGAAGAATCCCCAACAAAATGGAGCTGCTGAGAGGATGAACCGAACTCTCATGGAGAGAGAAAGGAGCATGAGATTTCATGCAGGATTGCCTGATAGTTTTTGGGCAGAGGCTGTTAATCATGCTAGTTATCTGATTAACAGATCACCATCTACAGTTCTCGGTTTTAAGAGTGCAGAAGAGGTATGGTCTGAGAAGCCGGTGGATTATTCCAAGCTCAGGGTGTTCGGCTGTAGTGCTTATGCACATATTCCAAGTGATGAAAGGTCCAAACTAAAACCGAAGTCTATACCTTGCATATTCCTAGGTTTTGAGAAAGGAGTGAAGGGTTTCAAGCTTTGGGATTTCAACAACAGGAAAAAGGTTGTCAGTCAAGATGTTGTCTTTGATGAGACAACCATGCCTCTGAATAAAGTCGAGAGCAGTGGGGAGAAGAAGGATGATGCTGAAATTGAAGCAACAAAGATTCCGTTAATCAGGTCAGATGAAGAAGAAGCTCAGGTGGAGCAAATTGAGCAAGAGGCCGAATCTGATGGTTTTGAGGAAGAAGAAGAGCATCAGCATCATTCACCAGCTAGGAATCAGGTGGAGCAAGAAACAGGACAGATTGAAGGTACTCCAATCCGCCAGATATCCCAAAGGAGTCAAACTCCAACCAACAATCCACCTGCATTCCAAAGATGCATAGCACTGGACAAACCTAAGCGGAACAAGAAGAAACTTGACAGGTTTGGGTTTGACCAAAACGAAGTTAATTATGCTCTTAACATTAGTCAAGGAGATCCGACTACTTATCGAGAAGCTATAGCAAGTGATGAGCGAGATAGTTGGATAAGTGCTATGACAGAGGAAATGGAGTCTCTTTACAAGAACTCTGTTTGGGAGTTGGTTCCTAAACCCAAGGACAGAAAGCTAGTTGGATGCAAGTGGGTATTTAGGAAAAAGGAAGGACTACATGAACAAGATGCCATGAGATTCAAAGCAAGGCTCGTGGTTAAGGGGTACTCACAAAAGGAAGGGGTGGATTATGATGAGATCTTTTCACCTGTAGTCAAGCATACTTCTATCCGATTGCTTTTAGCAATGGCAGCTCAGCATGACATGGAGATTGAGCAGATGGATGTGAAGACAGCGTTTCTTCATGGGGATTTAGAGGAGACGATATTCATGGCTCAACCAGAAGGGTTTGTTGAATATGGGAAAGAAAACCTAGTATGTCAGCTAAGGAAGTCCCTGTATGGCCTCAAACAGTCTCCAAGACAGTGGTACAAGAGGTTTGATTCATTCATGCTGAAAATTAATTTTAGAAGGTGTTTGTATGACTGTTGTGTGTACTATCATGTGTTCCAAGATGGGATGATCATATTGCTATTGCTATATGTGGATGACATGTTAATTGCTTGTCAAGACAAGTCTAGAATTCAAGACTTGAAAAGGATGTTGAGCGAGGAGTTCGACATGAAGGATCTAGGTGCCGCACAGAAGATCCTTGGCATGGAAATTCAGAGAGATAGGACCGCTGGAAGGATTTGGATATCACAAGCCAAGTATATTCAGAAGGTTCTTGAGAAGTTCAACATGCAAGAAGCAAAGGTAGTTTCGACTCCTTTGGCAGCACACTTCAGGTTAAGTGGACAACAGTGTCCTACGTCCGAGGAAGAGCAACAAGAAATGAAGAAGGTGCCTTATGCTAATGCCGTGGGCTGCCTCATGTATGCAATGGTATGCACACGTCCTGACATAGCTCAAGCAATCAGTGTCGTTTCCAGATACATGGCAAATCCAGGAAAGCAACATTGGGATGTAGTCAAGTGGATTTTGCGTTATTTGAAGGGTTCTTGGCGACAAAGGATTATGTTTGAGAAGCAAAAGGAAAATGCAGGGGTGTTAGGATATGTGGATGCCGATTATGCAGGGGACTTGGACAAGAGAAGGTCAACTTCTGGTTATGTGTTTACATGCGCAGGAGGACCAATCAGTTGGAGGGCACTACTGCAACCAATTACAGCTTTATCGACCACAGAGGCAGAGTATATTGCATTGGCCGAAGCTGGAAAGGAAGCAATTTGGCTTAGTGGCTTGGTAAGTCAAATGGGAATCACTCAAGATTGTGTGAAGCTTAAGTGTGATAGTCAAAGTGCCATTCACTTGGCAAAGAATCAGGTTTTTTCTGGAAGATCAAAGCACATTGAAGCAAGGTATCACAGAATCAGAGATTGGGTGGAGTCTTAAGGAAATTTGGATTGAAAAGGTTCATACGGATGACAATGCCGCAGATTTCCTTACAAAGATAGTGCCGGCCAAGAAGTTCAAGCATTGTTTGAACTTGATCAATCTCGTTGATTGATTAAAGTGGAGCACCTCCTCACCTGAGGTGCAATGAGGCAAGAAGGAGGTTGCCAAGGTGAAGACTCTTGAAGTTTTCCAGAGCTACTTCAAGAAGGTTCAAAGATACTCTGGGGTGCAAACGATCAAGACTTGGTTTGACTCACCAAGGTGGAGATTGTTAGTTTTTGGCTCGTCAATTTGTGTCCTTTTCTGTTTAGGATTGTTTTAGGGAAAGGGTGCACCAATTCTTCTCCTAAAAGGGCTAGGAAAGAATCTTAGTTTCCTTATTCAATTTAGATTAGAAATCCTAGAAGTCTATTTGGAATTGGAAAGGAAGTCTAATTTCCTATTCCACTTAGAATAGGAATTATAATCTGTAAAGGACATGTAAGCCAACCCTATATCTATAAATAGGGTGCGGCAAGGCTGTTTAACAACAGAGAGAAAACAGAAAAACAGCAGAGAGTTTTGAGATTAGTTCTAGGGTTTGCATAAGTTCTGTAATCTCTATTATTAAACAAAGAAGTGGTGATTTCTCTACCTAGGGAAATCACAACTGGACGTAGGCATAAGTTCTGCCGAACCAGTATAATTCTTGTGTGTTTCTAAGTTTTCTATATTTGCTAGTTTAGTCTATTGCCGTTGGTTACATCAAAGAACAAGGTCCAGTGTGCGGGTTTTTCAACAAAATTGCCCATATTTCCAGTAGATTTCAAATAAGAGTAACCTTAAATTAATGCGTATGCATACCATATTCAGACCTAAGTTGCACAATACAAGTACGTGGGATATACAATATCTGGTCTTGAAGGGGGACTATACAATATGACACAATGCAGAAAGTCTCCAAAGACTAGGATATGAATAAGGAAATGCAATTGCAATAACACATAATACATTACATATTTTTTGAAAAACAGGTTAAATAACAATCAAATCTATTAATCCCTTGTTCATGCATCAAGTTCTTTCTTTTTCATGGTCTGGCGCTAAGCAGGTGAGTTCTTCTTGCTTTAAGGTTTTTTTACCCTTCTGTTCTATCCCTAGCCCCTATTTTCTTTGTTTTGTTTTGACAAATCCACAATAAATATAGAAAGAAAGGAATGGCTTCGTTGTTAAGGCTTAGATTAACTTTCAAAATCAGATGACCTCCAAACTATACACCAATCGATCAATAGTAATATCTAATCATATTACAAATCTACAGAAAGATAAGGAAAAAAAAAAACTCCTTAAGTGCAATCCTGTGAGTACAGATCTGAGTGGCTGGTTGCCCACACTTGCAGGATCTCATGAATCTTATACACATAATACATCACATACAGAAAAATAAAAAATAAAATAAATAAAAAATAAAAAATAAAAAAACGTATTTTATGAATCACCTGCTTTAGAAGATCAGCCTCAGTTGAATATGGGGACCATTGTAGCAGCATGGAAAGATTAGACATAAAATGTTCCCTCCCATGCATAACTTCTAATTTATTAGTTACTGTGTTGAATTCATAATCCACCTGCAAAGGACATGAGCTGTTACTCAAGGATACTATATCTAGGAGTAAATTAATTGAGGGATTGGCATAAATGACAAGCAGTGTTTCAACAGCCCGCGGAACCAAAAACAACAAAACAATTGAGATCTAGTGCATAAGCTCCATCGTCAAATATTCAGTTCATGTTGCAAGTACATTAAAAGGGCATTGCAACAGACATCATACATAAACCGAAGACCTATATGACAATAAACAACAGTTTGCATTCTGTTTTATTTCTATCACACAGATTATATAACAGGAGGATAAGCACTCAGACACAATCAGATCCCGAGCAACAAAACTCACCATCGGTACTACTATTCTGTCATGGCCTGTTCGTGCCAAGAATGTGTAAGAGAGGAGACCAATGCTTTGAGTCAATGTCCTGTCCAACGAAATAGGGAAACAACCATATCAACTTAACACAAAAGTATAAACTTTAAAGCTGGATTAACATATACGTTGGTGGTTCACTTTAACAAAAACTACTCAAACAAGTCCAGCAGCAAAGCAAAAAAAACAAAGATTAAATTAACAAACAGCACAGCAGAATAACCAGGAAAAGGATTGTCATAAGGATTTCCTATACCACATTCAGAGCTCATCAGTTACATTTAGAAATGCAATTAATACATATGGTGGCGATGGTGGTTCATTTTAACAAAAACTACTCAAACAAGTCCAGCAGCAAAGCGTAAAAACAAAGATTAAATTAACATACAGCACAGCAGAACAACCAGGACACAAACATAAAGACATCCATGCAAATCAAAAAATTGTATGAACCAAGACATTTCCCAATTTCTTTACACTCAAATGAACTCATGGACTAAAAAAGTTCATCTATCACAAAAAAACAATGATCTTTGAATGTTTCAACAGTCATTTTACTGATCCTCCTAACATTGTCCTCTATCGCCCTGCCCCGCCCCCCCCCCCCCCCCCCCCCCCCCCGGGCAGGAAATATAAAAAGAGAAGAATCAGTACTAGTGCAGAAATTCCAGAAATATTCCTTTTCTCTTTAATATGCAATGGAAAGTACACATGTCCAAACACTTTCAGATCACCAAATATATGTTTCTGGGCCACTTATGAAAACACAAATAATATAACTATTGGGATAAAACCTTGTATCCTGGTGGCGACTGAAAACAATAACATCCGCGCCAAGTCTCATAGTACTAGTCTTGAAACCATTTCCATCTGGAAAGCTACAAGTCAACCAATAAATGCCAAAGGAGATAGTAAAACAGAATTTAGAGTGAATGGTAAAACTTATACATTGTCCAATGGCTGATTTTGACTTCTTATCTGAAAACCCAAAACTCATACAACGCCGCATGGCTTCAGGGTCCATCCCACTACCATCATCTAGATATAAAGTATCAAATTTTGGAACCAAAAGTCAGCTAAATACACTTGAATATTGAAGATTTTGACAAAGATAAAAATAAAAACTCCTGTGCATATAGACAATACCTTGAATTAACAATGCCGGACTTCCATCCCTTGGATTCAAGATTTTATCTACAATGACAAAAGTGGCCCCATTTTGTATCTATCCAAAATAACAACGAAAGAGAGTGGAATGAAAAGCATGATAAGATAGGTCAAACTAGGCAAAAACACAATAACATCAAGGGAAAATCCATAAAAAAAATAAACAAAACAAAAGTTGAGCAAATATCATGAACAGGAACCCATCGCCTGCTCAGAAACTTCAGAAAACTATGAAAGATCCTACTGAAATATTGAACTCCACCTAACATAATTGTCACGGAACTCCTCAAAGAAGCTATTATTCTCGACTACTGCTGGGAGGTAGAAACAGTAAAATATAAAGATTCATAACTTACCTCATCAACTACATTGTCAAGTAGTTCTGCAATGGCTGAAAACAGGGAGAAAGTAGTAAGATTGAATTCACTAATCACATACAGAAAGATGAGATGAAATGCGATTGAACATACCGCCAAACGCCCATTTATGCGAAGTGGCATTTGAATGAAGGAACATAGGATGGACATGTAGATAGTTTTTGCCATCTAAGGATTGTTATGTAAACATTATTAGTGAAATTCCGGACGTAATCAAGTTCAAAAACAACAAAAATATAACAGTAGATAGTAGGGTACTTTGAAATGCGACTTTAGAACCAACAGCGTCATTATAGCTCCCAGCTTTCCAAAACTGCCGGCAAAGCGGTGCCGGACTGAAAGTTGATGTAGAAGAGACGCCGGTATCATCCACCGGAGACTGCCTCTGGTCTAATATACTAGAGCTACTATGACAGGGACTTAAAGCATTTGAGCTCCTATTTTCTTCAGATTCCCGAATCCCATGCGGGTTTTTCGATATTTTATGCTTCGCTATTCCAGCTTTAGGCTTGTCTTTCCGCTGCAATTGTATTCCAATGAGACCTGGCTCCAACTTAACAGGTTTCACATCCACCTCCTCTCTCTCCCCAACTTCATCGTCACTAGATAAATCCACAACATCTATCACAGGCATCCTAAACACTAACAAAAATTAAAAACGCATCCACACTGTAAGAACTTTGAAGAAGTATCAAACAATGCACCATAACATCAACAAGAAAGCAAGTTATCAAAGATCAAGGACAAACCATTGACAATCAACGAACCGACTGCAGAATCGAGGGCTTCGGTAATGCCCAATTCTACAACCGAATCCGATACCGACTGAGTCGCTCACCGACTTTTCGGTTCAAATCGGTTCCAAATCGGTTAGCTCCGACGATACGGCGATGAATAGATCATCAAATTCGCTGTTATTGACGTCGATGACACTGTTCAAATCAAAGAGGAGAAGGAGTGATCGGTGATGTCAAAGGAGGTAATTGAAGAGGAGGAATGAGATGCGTTGGTTAGATTAGATTTTTTGTCAAACCCAGTTGCCAGATGAAGATTTGCAGAGAGATGGAAGGAGGAGGATGTAGAGGGATCAAACTGCGGCTAGGGTTTTGTTAAGGTTAAATTACGTTTTGCTCCTCAGCTTTGCGTTTAATTGCAACCTCACACATCTAAAATATTTCAATCGCATACCATTATGTTGAAAATACTGCTAGGTGAATGAATGCTGATAGTGATATTGATAACGTTAGTAGATTTTTTAATGCCCACTCAAAGTGATATTGACTTGAGAAATGAAGGAGGATCGTATAGTTAAAAGGTGTGTGTTGTAAATTTCAACATATAGTTAATACGTTTGTTTGGAGTTGCTCTATAAATAGAGCGCTTCATATGCTTTCAAGAAACATTACGAAAAAGAAAAGATCAATAACATCAGTATCCATCTCTCCTTCTTCTATTTGTCATCCCCATGTGTTATAGTTACAATATAATATTTTGTACCTGCTTCACTCATGTCACTAGTTAATATCTCACACTCTGCTCAAGAAATAAAATTGTCAGTTTCTACACGGAGACATGTCATCTTACATGCTGCATCATTGGTTCGATTGAGACATATAGCCAACCACCAATACTCCTCAGTACAACTCGTGTTTAGGCTTCAACCAAACATTTTATATTTACGAGTTTTTGGTTGTACTGCTTATGTACCTATTGTAACACCACAACACACTAAGATTGGACCTCATTGCAGACTGAGAATCTATGTGGGTTTTGTTTCACCGTCTATCATTAGATATTTGGAACCCTTGATAGGTGATATATTTACAGCTTATTTTGCTGATTGTCACTTTGATGAGACAGTCTTCCTATCGTTATGGGGAAAAAAGACCGTTCTAGAAGAACAGCAAGAGCAAATATAGGTTGTTCCTACCTTATCTCATTTTGATCCACATAGCACTTAATTTGAAAATGAAGTGAAAATGATCATTCATTTTCAAAGTATTGCCAATCAAATGTCAAATGCATTTAATGATGCTATGAAAGTGACAAAATCATATATACCAGCTGCAAATGCACTTGCAATAATTGATGTCCCTATTGGACAAAATAAAATGGCAGTGAATAATTCATCTGGTGCACGCTTAAAGCATGGTAGACCTTCAAGTTCAAAAGATTCAGCCCCTCGAAAGAGAAAGACAAAGGCACAACTAAATCCAAATGAAATCATTCAAAAAGAAAAAAATGAATGACAAATCCACAAATCATGATTCTGTACTTTAAGAAAAAGAAAATGTTCTTAGTGAAACATATGTACCTGAAGAAACAGAGGTACATGAAAGCAAAGAAATCTCCATAAATTATGCTTGTACTAATGAATTGTGGGATCGGAATGAAATAATCATAGACGACATGTTCACATCCGCAGTAGCCATCGAAATCATATTAAGTGATGATATTGAGCCCTGCTCTGTCTATAAATGCAAATAGAGACAAGATTGGCCTAAATGAAAAGATGCAATCCAAGCAGAATAAAATTCATATGAAAGGCGAAATGTTTTTGGACTGATAGTCCAAACCTTGCCTAGTATAAACTCTGTGGGTTACAAATGGGTATTCATAATAAAGCGAAATGAGGAAAACGAGATTGCAAGATATAAAGCACGATTCGTTGCACAAGATTTTTTGCAAAGACTTGGAATTGATTATGAGGAGACATACTCTCCTGTAATGGATGCAATTACATTCCGTTACTTAATAAGTTTAGTGGTTTTAGAAAAAACTTGACATACTATTTATGGATGTCATCATCACATATCTATATGGAGAATTAGATACTGACATATATATGAAAGTCCCAGAAGGACTTAAGTTGCCTAAAACAACTAACAAACCACGAGGTATGCTCTCAATCAAATGAAGGCGATCATTGTATGGACTGAAACAATCTGGACGAATGTGGTATAATCGTCTCAGTGAATATTTGATCAAAGAAGGGTATATCAACAATGTCATTTGCCTTTGTATGTTCATTAAGAAATCCAACTTTGAATTTGCTATAGTGGCAGTATATGTCGATGATATGAACCTAGTTGGAACTCCTGAAGAGCTCAATAAAACTGCTAAATATCTAAAAAGAGAATTTGAAATGAAAGACTTTGGAAAAACAAAATATTATCTTGGCCTACAGATTGAGCATTGTGCTAATGAAATTTTGGTCCACCAATCAACTTAAATTAAAAAAATCTTGAAACGATTTGGTATGGACAAGACTTATCCATTCAGCACGCCAATGGTCGTTCGTTCTCTGGATATTAAGAAAGATCCATTATGTCCAAAAAAAAGATGATGAAGTGGTCCTTGGTCCAGAAGTACCATATCTGAGTGTAATAGGTGCTTTATTATATTTAGCACAATGTACTAGACCAGATATAGCTTTTTCAGTCAACTTGTTAGCAAGGTATAGCTCTGCTCCAACAATTCGTCATTGAAAGGGAATCAAAGATGTATTGCCATACCTTCGTGGGACAACAGGCATGGGTCTCTTTTACTCAAAGAAATCCACAAATGACCAGGTCCTTGTTGGATATGCAAATGCTAGTTTTCTCTTCAATCCACATAAAGCCCGCTCACAAACGGGATATGTGTTCAAGAATGAAGATATCGCAATCTCATGGCGCTCAACAAAGCAAACATTAGTTGCTATATCTTCAAATCACTCAGAAATACTTGCTCTACATAAAGCAAGTTATGGTTTTTGGTTAAGATCAATGATCATCATATCTGGAATTCATATGGTCTAACTTCGAAAACAAACAATCCAACTGTCATCCATAAAGATAATATAGCCTGTGTTGCCCAAATGAAGGAATGATTCATCAAGGGCGATAAGACTAAACACATACCTCCAAAGTTTTTCAGTGCACATGAGCTTCAGAAGGCTAAAGTTATTGAAGTCAAACAAATCTGTTCCAATGAAAATCTGACAAACCTGTTCACCAAGTCTCTACCAAAGTGCACGTTTAAGAAGTTAGTGCAAAGTATCATATTACGTCGACTTACCAATCAGCTAAATTTGGAAAATGCGGAATCAAGAAAAGATACATATCAGGGGGAACACCCATAATAAATGCATGTTGTACTCTTTTTCCTTTGATTAGGATTTTTCCCACTGGGTTTTTCCTATCAAGGTTTTAACGAGGCAACATAATCTTATTTAACACCATATCAACAATCCAAGTAAAATTATACTCTTTTTCCTTCCCTATGGTTTTTTCCTACTAGGTTTTTCTAAGCAATGTTTTAACGAGGCAACTGATGTTAATATGTGGACATCCAAGGGGGAGTGTTGAAAATACTGGTGGGTTAATGAATGCTCACAATGATATTGAAAACATTGGTAGATTTTTCAATGCCTAGACAAAGTGATATTGACTTGGGAAATGAAGGGGGATCGTGTTGGAAATGTGCCCTAAAACCAATCATATGATGATACTTTACGGACATTTCAAACTAATGTAGTTCATTTCAAACTAATGTAGTTTAAATGTAAAGGGCAAAGATTATTGTTTGAGCCGTCACATATAAATGTTATATGCTTAAACGATAAGTCCAAGGAATATGTGATTGGAACAATGCGATCTAAAGAAGTTAGATTCATGAGACCATTCTTTCGTTGACACATCCTAAACGTTCCTGATCATAGGATTGTCAATTGGGCATTGACAGTCTGTTAAGATCAGTACGTGCTATGTCTTCTCTCAGGGAGAGTGACTAGTCTCGAGTCATTGGTGTGTGTGACATCAAGACAAGTACGTAGGTGCTCAATAGAGAATGATATATTTAGGTGCTCAATAGAGAATTATATAAAGTTTTGATACTTGATAGGAGCATATTTAGGCGACTTACTTAGCTTGTTTTCGTGCATCTATGTTGTTAATTCATAGTTGTTTTAGTAGTTTAAGCCATTTTCGTGTGTTTTTAGGTTCATATGGCTAAGGAAGCAAAAAGATGCATTTTGGAGCATTTTGGAGCAAAATTGGGCTTGGAATGGATAGCATATGATTGGAGCCAAAGTGTTGGACGAATTTGAAGGCCTTGTATTCATTTTGGACATAAAACAAAGGGCCTAGCCCATTCTCTCTTAAACCAACCCCAAGGCCATGCATTTCCTTCCAATTCCAAAGCCCACAATCACTTCAAAAGCCATGCAAAGAACCATCCATTCCATAAAAAACAATCCATCAATTCACATGCAAAACCACTATTAACACACATGCACCCAAACAAAGCCAACCTAGCTAACCCTACATGCATTCTTTATGCAACTCTTCATCATTCCACCATTCATTCTTTATTCCACAAACAAGTCACATGCATTTCCACCTTCCTACTTCATCATTTCACCACATTCTCCCTCTTTAACTCATTTCATTATTCATTCACTTTGCATTCATTCAATTCCACCCCACATGCACCCTTTATTCTTCATCATTGCAACCATGGCACTTTTACACCAACAAAACAACTCCCATGCCATGACCTACTCATATTCTCATTTCCTTTCCAACATCTCACATGCATTTCCACCTTCCTACTTCATCATTTCACCACATTTTCCCTTTTATTTCCACATGCAATTCTTCATCATTGCAACCACAAACACCTTAAACAAATAGCCATATACATCTCCACTCCTCCTATAAATACCCTTGCATTCATTCATTCAAAAATCATCTCATTTCATACACAACACACCACAAACATTTCCATTCTCTCCTTAGCCGTGAGTCTCCCTTAGAATCCAAAAACCATCTTCCATTTCCACCAATCCTCATCCATTTCCATAATTCCCCAACACTTCCATCCCCCAACCAACCTATCCTTAAACCTTGTGCTACAACAACGAGGAAGAGAAGAGTGCCTAAACGTTCATACAATTCAAGTTTTGAGTTGTTGGAATGTTTAGGTGTTTCTTTGATTTCAAAGTTATGAGGAACTAAACCCCCTTTAGCTAGGGGGTAATTCGAAACTATGTTTATGTTTGTAATATGATTTGATTACTTTTAATTACGTTTCATAAGTTGTGAATTCAATTTGTTTAACTATTTGATTGATAACCTATTTATGTATGTTTATTGAGAGTCGACGCTTAATTTTCATGCATGAATTTGACGCTAGAATATAAGTGAGTTTCACGTAATAGTTATGAACTTATATTCACAAGTAGTGGAGGTTGCTTATAAACAATCGCGTTAAACAAATTCTTGGCATAAGTTTCATGCAATCATAGTAACGAATGCTTCGTCAACACTTATAGTTTTCATACTGCTTAATGATTCTTGCTTGTATCTCTATTATGCAATTCATGTAGGGAACTTGTGAGGAATGCTTTGGATTGTCGTATGCAATCATCCAATTCATTAACTTAAGGAAAACTTGACGGTTAATTTAAGCGGACCTAATTAACCCGGGGCGTTGAGAATTCATGGTTTATTAAAAAGCAATTAGACATCGTTTTGTATGCAAGTATAACATATGTGGAGATGAACCCCTTAGCTAGCTTCCCATCCATTCATTTCCGTCACATTCATCTTTACAATCTATTTTGTTTCCAAGTATCCATTTTATTTCAATTTTCGTCCAAATCCAATCCCCCTTTATTTTGTTTAAGTTTTAGTCTTAATCTTTCTTGCTTTTAGTTTTGCATTCTTCGAGTTTAGTATAGTGTTTTAAACTTGTTTTTACGTTTTTGAGTCATTTTCCAAGAGATTAACAAGCCCTCCTAATCCCCGGTCCAGAACGATCCCTACTTACGTACTTACTACAGTTGATAAAAAGAGGGTTTAATTTGTGTGCGTATAAAACTCGCATCAATACTTTTGTGTATTTGCATTTTGACCCAAAAATTTACGTTTTTACGTAAAGGTCCAAAATCACTAAAAGGACAAATTGTTTTGCTCCTTTAATGAAGTTTTATTTTTTTGTGGAAAATTTTGGGTTCTAGTTGTAATTACATGAAGTAGTGGACTTTTGTGTTTTTACAAAGTGACCCCAAAAGTTTAAGTTTTTGCAAAATAGCCCAAAAGTTGAGGTTAATTGCACTATGGCCCAAACAAGTTGAGGTCATAGCATTTTGGCCCAAATTAGGTAGAGAACAAAATTGTTTTGTTTCTTTAAATGAGAATTGGATTTTCATTTCATTTAGCTCCATTTAAATCAATTCTATGGATACAAAAACCAAATTAAAATGTTGCATTCAAGTTTAATTAGTTAAAGCGTTAATTAATTAAAGAAAGGGTGATTATGAACCTTAGCCTACGATAATTGAGTTATGTGAAAGGCCGTTTCAAATTTGTTTGAACCATGGGAATGTGTAGATTAAATTTTGGTTGTAATTTAATATGATCAATTGTTGTAAAAGAGCATAAGCTCTTCTTTACTTTAAAGTAATTTGATTTGATCAATTGTTGTAAAAGAGCATAAGCTCTTATTTACTTTGAAGTACTCCTTTCTTGTTTTATTCGATATGCATGAAAATGGAGTAGTTGGGTCCAACGCCCAATAAGACAACACGCCTTAATGTGATTAAACGCGTAACTAAAATCAATCTCCATCCCTAGACCGAGATTCAACACTAGGCTCGTGTTTGAATCGAATCAAAGGTTCATAGTCATCCTAAGGCCCTAAGGCAACTGTATAGTCCATCAATGAATGCAAACCTTATGTTAGTAGTATCATATACTCTTGCTTTAAAAACCGTTTTAAAAGCTTAGTGGGAGTATTATATACAACTAAATCAATCAAATGGACCAATAGTTGTAATAGGACCAAAATGTTTTAATTGGATTAAAATATATGTTTATATGTGATGAGACCTAAAAACCCTCAACCAAATCAATATTAAGTTGATAAGCGAGAGATGATTTGAATATCTCTTCGTGGCCTTCCACCGTGGTAGGCTCCAATCGTTTGTGACTTGTACACCGGCTTCACCCTATCATGGGGGAGTACAAAGTGCATGCTTACATTCAGGAGGAGTCTATACGCATATGATGAGGTGAGTGTATGCAACGAGGATAGCCAACATCGTATCATCGTGAGGTTATTATTGAACCCCTACACGAACTAAGCATGGTGGGAATAACTTAACTAAGTGCAATAGTGCCAACATCGTATAATCGTGAGGCAACATTCTCTAGAGGCCAAACAAGATGGGTAATTACAAACGTTGTAAATGAGTAAAGCGTTATTCTCTCATCATTATTTTTGCTAACCAACATCGTATCATCGTGAGGTGGGCTTGGTAATGGTGAGCCTCCCATACCCTACTAAGAGTTTCCTCCAAAACTCTCGAATTCCGATGAGGGATATGGAATTTGCCAAAAATAGTGGGTGGTGCTATTTGATTTAAAGACCCGAATCAAATGGCTTGAAATCAATCAATTTATATTCGTTATGTATTTGTTTACCAATATATTTGCAAACGCTATCCAAAACTTGACAAAGAAAAACCAAACGCTTTAATTTCCGGACTTAGTTCTACAATCCCACAGATTGTCTTTAATGGCTTGTAGATGTAACTAAGTAGTCTCATCCTCACAATCTTCCTATTGATAATGTATCAATGGAAGAACATGTTAGATAAGTCTACCATGAAGAGGACAATGCAAACTCTAGTGCTTGTCTCTTTGTTACACGAACAAGGAACTTGAGAAGTAAGCACAAGGGCATGTACACTTTATGTGCCATGATTCTTCACTTACAAATTGTTGTATGAAGAAATGAGAGTTGCCTTGAACAACTCTTGAATGTTTGTTATTATGTTTAGAACATAATGGTTGGTTGACAAAAATAGTCCATTTATATGGACTTATGATGATTTTGAATCATTGAGTGTTGAAGTGTTAAACCACTTAACGAGACGGAAACTAGGCAAGGACTTCACCTTTGTGTCCCTATCCTAATGGTTCACTAAGTTTATTGTAAACTATATAGTGAACAATAACCGCACGCTTTCCAAATCGTTTGATGTGTATAACACATTTGAAATGAGTTTCAAGAGAGATAGTGGGAGTTTAGGGACCATGACTATTGTAATCAAAAGGGAAGTCAAATGAAGAAGGCAAAATAACTCCAAGGGAACAAACTTTCTTTATGAAAGGATGGACATTGGAAGGGGTATTTGCAAGAAATGTCTTGCAAGTGTCAAGAACACACTTTTCGAAGGTGTTGTAATATGTTCTTGAAATAGTTCAAAATAGTTGGTTCTTCTACTTGAATGCATGATTCCGTATTAGTAACTATGTTTTACAATTGTTGTAAAATTGTGCTAATAAAAAGTAGAAGATTAATGAGAGAAGAGAAAGTACTTCACATTCGGAAAGTGAATAAAATATAGATCTCTGCGAAAGCGGATTGTACTTACTTCCTCATATGAACTACCAAAGAAATTGGAAAATACTAAACATTGTCTTTACATTCCAATTTTAAGGAACTTAAATCCATCACTATAGTAGAGATGGATAAATGTTTTGTTTGACAAAAACATTGTTCTTTATTAATCAATAATTAGATTATTGTAATTTAATTGGTTGTCTCTATAGTATAGATGATGTGGTAGTTTAACTGTTTAGAATACGATGATGCTTAAAACCCAAAAGGTTGCAAGGTAGTGACTAAACCCAACTGAGTTGTGATACCTCTAAAACATAAGTTACGAGTTGGTCATAGATGGATGCTTTGGATCGTTAGATCCAGATCCAATACCTTCTTGTTAAAATTGTATAGAGGCGAAATGTTCGAATCTTTATTTTTTTTGGAAAGAAGAAAGAATCACAAAGTTGTTGAGGTTGATTCACTTAGATGTTAGTGGCACTTGTCCACAACATAATACTACTCATGTTGTATGACATTCACCGAAGATCACTCTCGGTTGGACTATAGTTTATTTTGAATAAACAAAAGTTCGAATACTTTGCAAAAGGTTTCAAAGAATTCAAGAAATGTAAGTAGATGAGTAATACGTCTAAAGTATTTACCTCCTTAGATTTGATCCAAGGAAAAAGTAACACTTTAGATTAATTTTCTTGAAAAATATCAAGGAAAGTAGCATCGTAAGATAATGTATTTCTCCATTAGGAGAAGAATGAACATAAATAAGATTTAGTTCGTTGGACATTATCAATTACCCATATATATATATGATATATACTTCTAAGACATGTTAGTTGTAGAGATCCATCCATCATGGATCTTAGCAAGCTAGTGGGAGCCATAAGCGTCTTATGAGAAAAGATCAATTGTTTGATTTCTCATAAAGATGTAAATGAATCTTTTGTTTACTAGGTTTACAAAAGATTAGTGGGAGTTGATCATATTCCTAAATTAGAATATATATACATGATATATATTTTGAAAATGAAAGGAATTCTTCATCGTTAAAGTAATGACTTTAAACATTCTATAATGATAGAATGTATATGGGAGACATAGTCTATATATATGGGATGGAAATCTATAATGATAGATTTCAAGATATAATTGGATTATATCAATCCCTAAAATAGACAAGAGATGCTAGGAAGTTTCTCATATGATGATAAACTTCAATTAGAATGACAATTCTAGTGAGACTAGGAAGTTGTTCTTCTCAAAGGGAATGTACCCTTTGACTCCCAAAGAAATAATGCGTAAATAGAATCCTTTATGCATACGCAGAAAGGTGATTTATGTATTTCATATTGTATGAAAACATTGATATAAGTCGTACCTAGAACGGTATAAGATGATATCAGTGCAAGCCCAGGATCAGAACCATGGCAACTGTCAAGTGAATCCTTAGGTATTTAAGAAATACTAAGGATGGATTCCACAAGAATGAGGAAGAATTAGAGTAACGTAATGGAAGCGTAAATGTATTAGATTATGAATCTAATCCATCATAGAATATATCTTCATTATGAATGAAGTGATAATGAGATATCTCTTTATTATGACTAAAGAGATATTTGGGTGGAAACGTTAAAAGTAAATGACTTTAATGTGTTCCATCATGTATGCAAAATATATTGCCATATAGAAGCTTACAACATTGTTGTTTGGATGGGAAAGTTCATTCATGAACTCTTCATTCGGTTCCAACCAGAAAGTGTATGACACTAATGGGGCGATAGCTCAAGCCAGGGAATCAAAGTCTCATCAAGGTCCGAACTCAAATGAGAGACTGAACCACATGATTGAGAATCATGTATAATGGTGACGTCATTATTCTCAAGGTTGCTTCTATGGATAACATATAGATATCCATTGTTTAGGCCTACTACTCAGCCATTTATGAAATGAATTACAGAAGAGGTATCATCAATGATGACTAAGCTGATTGGCTCTAGTGCAAGTGGGAAATTGTTGGAAATGTGCCCTAAAACCAATCATATGATGATACTTTACGGACATTTCAAACTAATGTAGTGATAGGAGCATATTCATGCGACTTAAAAGGCTTGTTCTCGTGCATTTACGTTATGTTTCTCTAGTTATTTTAGTCCTTTATGCTTCTTTTGTGTGTTTTCAGGTTCTAAGGGCAAGGTATGCAAAAGGATGCCTTTTGGAGCATTTTGGAGCAAAATCGGACTTGGATTGGATAGCTTATATTTGGAGCAAAAGGAATGGACGAAATTAAAGACCAAACTATCATAACCACCTATCATTACTTATCATCACTTAACATATCATTCATTTATCACTTAACATATCATTCATTTATCACTTAGCATATCATTCATTTATCAATTATCAAACCATTCACTTATCACTCACCACATATCATTCATTTATTACTTAACATATCATTCATTTATCACCACATATCATTCATTTATCACTTATCATAACCATACACTTATCACTTATCATACTCATAATCATCTACACATTTCAACCATTTAAAACATTCCACATGCTTTCACAACTTAATTCACATGCACATTCATCCACCTTTCTCCAAAGAACATCTCACATGCATTTCCACCTTCCTACTTCATCATTTCACCACCTTCTCCATCTTTATTCCACATGCATTTATCATAATTCACCCTAGCTACCACCATTCACACACACATGCACTTATTCTTTCATCATTGAACCACCAATTCAACACATGCATTCACACACCCTTTAATCATCCCCCCCTTTAAGTTATGATTTTATTTCCTAACCCTACATGCATTATTTATTAACTCTTCATCATGCATCCACATTCATCCAACACAAAACACACACATGCACTTATTCTTTCATCATTGCACCACCAATTCACCCACATGCATTTCCAACCATTCACACCCCTTTAATCATTCTCCTAGCTATCATTCACATGCTCTCCCATCCATTCTCTCCCTATATAAACCACACACACTTCATTCATTTGCATCATTCAATTCATCCCACACTTCCATATCATTCAATTCACTCTCCATTCTCACACCACAAATAAACACTTCCCCTTAGAATCCAAAACCATCTTCCATTTCCATCACTCCCCACTCCATTCCACACTTCCATCCCCCCAACCAACTATCCCTAGACCTTATGCTACAATAAAGAGGAAGATAAGAGGGCCTAAACGTTCATACAATTCAAGTTTGAGTTGTTGGAATGTTTAGGTGTTTCTTTGATTTCAAAGTTTAAATTCAATTCTCTTTGTTTTGTACGTATGAGGAATGGAAGAGAAGAGTGCCTAAACGTTCATACAATTCAAGTTTGAGTTGTTGGAATGTTTAGGTGTTTCTTTGATTTCAAGGTTATGAAGAACTAAACCCCCTTTAGCTAGGGGGTGATTCGAAACTATGTTTATATTTGCAATATGAATTGATTAACTTTCGTTGGAATTTCATAAGTTGTGGATTCAATTTGTTTAACTGTTTGATTGATAACTTATTTATGTATGTTTATTAAGAATGCGCGCTTAATTTTCATGCATGAATTTGACGCTAGAATATAAGTGAATTTCACCTAATCGTTATGAACTTATATTCACAAGTAGTGAAGGTTGCTTATAAACAATCGCGTTAAACAAATTCTTGGCATAAGTTTCATGCAATCATAGTAACGAATGCCTCGTCAACACTTATAGTTTTCATGATGCTTAATGATTCTTGCTTGTATCTCTATTATGCAATTCATGTAGGGAACTTGTGAGGAATGCTTTGGGTTGTCGAATGATGTCATCCAATTCAATAACATTAGGAAAACTTGACGGTTAATTTAAGCGGACCTAATTAACCCGGGGTGTTGAGTTTCATAATTTATCGAAAGACCAACTGAGAATCAATTTTGTATGCAAGTATAACATGTGTGGAGATGAACCCCTTGGCTATTCCATCATCCATATTTTCATCTCATTCATATTTACGTTTTGCCTTTAATTACAATTTGTCCATTTAATTTAATCTCGTCCAAACACAATCCCCCCTTTACTTTATTGTCAAATTAGTTAGAAATCAATTTAGTTTGTGTTTTTAAAGCATTTTGAGTCTTTTGGTTTGTCTTAATGTTTTAACGTTTAGTTTCACATTCTTTGAGTCTAGTTTAGTGTTTTATATTGTTTTTACGTTTTTGAGTCAAAATCCAAGTGATTAACAATCCCTCCTAATCCCCGGTCCAGAACGATCCCTACTTATACTTATACTACAATTGTCAAAAAGAGGGTTTAATTTGTGCGCGTATAATTCTCGCATCAAATTTTGGCGCCGTTGCCGGGGATTAGCAACTTTGCTAATCTCTTGGATTGTTTTATTTTCGTTTGTGTGTATATATTTTTAGTTTTATTTTGTTGATTTTAGAAGCACAACATGGCACTTGATAATGCTTATCTTTTGTCACAGCTCATGGAAAGGTCCCAAATGCAAAACGTTGATATAGTTGATCTTCAATCAAGGAATAACGTGTTTTCCAATACTTACAATTCGGATTGGAGTGATCATTCAACTTCTATGTGGTGGGAACCTCAAAATATTCAACAAGAAAGATATTGGGAGCCACCTCATATTCAATATGCCCAACCAAACTCAAATTCGTCAATAGATTATAATCAAATTCTTAATGAATTAAACTCTTTGGTGCAGGGTTCACAAAATCAAGCTAAGGAGACTCACCAAGAAACATATTGGCAACCATATGAGGATTCATATGCACCACCACAGCCTTCCCCTCAATCTTCACATCCAAATTCAGGTATATCAAATTATTATAAGGAAGTTATTCAACAACTGAATTCTGTGGAGCAGGGCAGGGAAGCTCAACCATTTCAACAAGACGCATTTTGGCGACCAATTGAGGATTTCTATCAAGCAAAAAAGTTGGCTGAGTGGAACAGTCAATTTAGGCAGAATGCAGAATGCATGGAACAAATTCAAGAACAAATGGTTGAAGATGAGCCCATGGATGAATTGCTACTGCTCGAAAAGGAGGAGGATGCACAAGGCACGGCAAGGGAAGAACAACCCTTGCCGCAACCTCCCAATATTCCTACACCACCCCATTCAAGTAAGGTTGTTCCAAATTTAATTATTTCTAACTTTGTTCCCCCAAATGCACCCTTCCCTGGCAGGTTCATGCAATCCATGAAAGATGAGGGGAAGAAAGACATCTTGGACACCTTTCCAACAATTCACGAGGAAAAAGTGGTTGAGGAGCATCTTGAATTCATCAAGGAGGAAATTGGAGTGGATCACACAGCCACAACCTTCAGAATGTCCAATCTGAATGAAAACATCCCTTGTGCATTTGTTGAATGTGCTGCGACTTTAGAGCCAATATTGCAGCCCATAGGTAAGCCACCAACTCAAATTCCAATTCCCACTTCAATTAATCGTGTGTTACATTCTTCATTGCAGGCACCTACTCAAATCCAATTTGGTGAAAGAGTTTACATGGATCTTAGGACAGATCTCTATTCCACTCCATACAAAGATCCAATTCTTGAATGTTTTGAGAAGCATTTCGTGGAGGATGTACTTAAGTTCTTATTGGAGCATGTAGGTAAGCCACCAACTCAAAATCCAAAGTCGTTTTTGACTAATATGTTGTTGATGTCAATGATTAGGGCACCCACTCTTGAAATTCAACCATTGCCGGAACATTTCAAGTATCATCATCCATTCAATGATCAACTCCATGCCGTGGGTTCCATTAAGGCATGATTGTGTTCTTCGTCCGGCTGCAAGACGTTAAAGAAAGCGCTACTTGGGAGGCAACCCAATACAGTGAATAAAACAAAGCTTTTTCATTAATTTTCGAGAAATTACAAATGTATCTAACAAATGGAGCTTCACAAAGGTTGTTTTTGTTTTTGTTTGCGTGAAGACCCACCACGAGGCAAAACTCTAGAAGCGGAAGTCATCGAAGCAGGAGGCATCGAAGTAGGAGGCATCGGAGCAAGAGGCATCGGAGCAAGAGGCATCGGAGCGAGAGGCATAGGAGCAGGAGGCATCGGATATAGAGCATTCCAGGCCCCAATACTTGGCGGAACGCTGGATGACCCAGGAAAAAGGTGCCCCTGGAAGAAAGACGCAAGCCGTTGACGGTCACTTTGCATCCGACCTTGAGATTCTTGCATCTCATCAAGCTTCCTCTTCATGCCGACGAATAGTTATTGGCAAGCACATGCAAAGTTCTATTCTCGTACTTAAGTTGTTTGATCTCTTGTTTCAGGTTCTCCACCTCCGCCATCAAAGATTCAACCTGACGGGAGCGAGCAAGGAGGCGTTGGCTCATGTTGGACACAGAGCCTGCGCACTGAACGCTGAGAGCCAGGGACTCTTGAACGGCCAACTCATCGGACGGTCCTGAAAGCAGCTGACTATCTCTGGGAGTGAGGAGGTTCCGAGCTACTATCGTAGCTGTTGTGGCGTCCTGCATCACGGAGTCTTCACCTGTAAGAGGACCGTTAGAAGATAAGAAAGAAGGGCGCCATACGTTACCTTGACGCGGCACGCCCGTATCACTGCGGAGACTCAATTCTAAGCTAAGGTTCGATGAGTTTGCCATTTTTCAAAAGTGTTCAAAGAGAAGGGGTGGACGGAGTAAATTTTCAAAAGGGCCGGAGACGAGTATCAAGAATGGGAAATCTTCAGATTGTGTAAGTTGGCAGTGATCGATAGCTCTATAAAAAGCCAAGGCAACGCGTCCACCGATTCAAAAAGCCGGAATTTGAGGCGTAAAGTTCAGCGACGCTCCCTCGGCTTTTTCAGAAAACGCGTTCGACACGTGGAGGCCACCATCACAACTACACGTCTTTAGCCGACAAGCGCAAAGTTCGGCGACGCTTTCTCTGCTTTTCAGAAAGCGCCTGCTCAGAAATCGAAGAGGCGTCTTCAAAGATCGAAGAGTCGTCACTATTTCAAAAAGCTGGATTTGCGGGATCAAAACGTTTGTCGACAAGGGTAAAAGAACAGTACCACCACTTGCTATTGGGAAATCCCTATATTTGTCGACTTTCATCTTTTATGGCAAGGCAAACCTGAAGAAAATGCCCGACTCTTCCTCACCTCTGAGGGCGCACTCCCAGCAAAGCCTTTCGAAACACTCAATTCTTTCTTCTTCCCCAAAGATGATACCAGATGCCTGGAGTACAGATGACCCAGGAGGAAGCAGCACAACAAATACATGTGCTGATTCATTCACCGCTTCTTCAAAAGCAAAGGTATCTCATATCATCAAGGTCAAAAGCAAAGGTATCTCATATCATGCTCTTTCCCTGTCTTTTCCTTTGTCTTTGTTATTACTTGCATGGCAAAGTGAAAGAAGCAATCAGCCGGCACTTGGAGTCTATCTAGACTCTATTCCCTGGTTGCTTACCTAGCTTTGCTGAGCTATCCTCTAACCCTCTTCAATACGAATTGGAGAGATTGAACAAAGAAACAGATAAGAGAATGAAGCTCAGACCTTCGGGGGAGACCAAAAGAAGCTTGCTGCCCAGTTCAAGAGTAGCACAAAGGAAAATCAACGATGGAGCAGCGCAGTTCAAGAGTAAGCCTGTGGAATCACAAAGATCCAAGCCTCAATGCAATTACCAAGGAGAAGATGGAATTTACACTCTATAGCCAGATTTGCGTCTCTAAACTCTTCTCTTTGTTAGATACATTCTGCTATGTTTAGTATGTTTAGTTGCTGTTTATGTGCTTACGTTCGTTTGGTGTGCTTTTAAGCTTAAAACATTGAGGACAATGTTTGATTTAAGTGTGGGAAGGTAACTAAGTATATTTGATGCAAATTCGTTGGATTTTATCACCTATCACTTCACATGTTGTTTCTCACTGTTTTAAACTGTTTTAGTGTGTTTTGACTTAAAAATTCGAAAATCCCATAAAAATTTGAAAAATTGTTTTGAAAAACCCAAAAAGAGTTGTTTTAAAGTTGTTTTTGTGTGTGTGTTTATGTCTTAGGATACCTTCCAACACAATGATAAGGATTTGGTTTGTAAGTGCATGACTGTTAAAAAGAGTTATAAACATAGAGAAAAAGTTGATTTACTCTTGGTATATGCTTGGTTATGGTTATAATGTATGACTTCACATGCAATCATAAAAGAAAAATTCGTTTTTGTAACATGATTGAAGGAAGGAACTCAAACAAACGCTACAACCCTGAAAGACTTGAGCCTATAACGTTCTTTAGAGAGTATAATCTGTGATTTCTTGTTTTCTAAAGTCGTTGCATGATCTCATTATTCTTTGCTTGGTTACTACTTAGAAGGCGTTTCATCATATAGTTCCAAATGCTAGAACTCATGCCCATTTCATTCAAAGCATGTTATTGATTTGCATAACACATATTCAAGAAGAAGTTGCGTAGTGACCACCACCATAGCCAAATAGCCTTACTTCCCATATTTCGTATTTGTTGTAAGTTTTAACCCCGTTGAGTTTTGTTTAGCCTGTATTCTTTGTTTACCCACATTTTCCTCACCTAACCTAGTTTAGGACAATCCACACCCTTGTTCTTAAAAGATAGTGAGCATGACTTAAATGAATTCCTTTTTACATTATGCAAGAAAATGAGTGTGGGGGAAGGAATGCTTGTTCTTAAGTATGTTTTGAGACAGTAAAGAAAAGAAAAACAGAAAAGAAAAGAAAGAAAGAAAGAAAAAAAAAAAAAAGAGCTTGAAAAAAATGAAAGAATGAGTGATTGAAGAAAGAGTCCAAAAAGTGAATATGGCCCTAAGTTTTGTGTGACTTTCCCTTGGGTGTTCAAAGTTGACTTCTGCGTTCTTAAGGGAATTCTAAGTGCCTGATTCAATACTTTGCTCACTATTGCTTTAAGAATGTTTGTTTATCCTTCACCTTTCATTGTTAGCCAATACCCAAGCCCCGTTACAACCCTTGACTTCTATCTTGATGTGTTGTGCATTTCAATTGTGGAGTTTGAACTTGGTATGAGCATATGGTGTCATTGGTTCTCGCGTCTAAGTAGTAGCATTCCATTCATGAGATCATATCTAAACATGCTTAATAACTCCAGAAATTGCGTTCCTTGTGATACATATATGTGAGTGTTCGTTTTCATATTTACATCAATCTTCTCACATATACTTAGTGTAGGGTGTGTAGTTAGAAAATCTGAGTGAAAATTGAGTGCATATCTTGTAAGGAATTGAGCAAATTCTCTAAGGCATGTTACTACATTCAAAACATGGTTTTAAATGCTTAATTGTGAACTATCATTCATTTATCACTTAACATATCATTCATTTATTACTTAACATATCATTCATTTATCACTCACCACATATCATTCATTTATTACTTAACATATCATTCATTTATCACCACATATCATTCATTTATCACTTATCATAACCATACACTTATCGCTTATCATACTCATAATCATCTACACATTTCAACCATTTAAAACATTCCACATGCTTTCACAACTTAATTCACATGCACATTCATCCACCTTTCTCCAAAGAACATCTCACATGCATTTCCACCTTCCTACTTCATCATTTCACCACCTTCTCCATCTTTATTCCACATGCATTTATCATAATTCACCCTAGCTACCACCATTCACACACACATGCACTTATTCTTTCATCATTGAACCACCAATTCAACACATGCATTCACACACCCTTTAATCATCCCCCCCTTTAAGTTATGATTTTATTTCCTAACCCTACATGCATTATTTATTAACTCTTCATCATGCATCCACATTCATTCCAACACAAAACACACACATGCACTTATTCTTTCATCATTGCACCACCAATTCACCCACATGCATTTCCAACCATTCACACCCCTTTAATCATTCTCCTAGCTATCATTCACATGCTCTCCCATCCATTCTCTCCCTATATAAACCACACACACTTCATTCATTTGCATCATTCAATTCATCCCACACTTCCATATCATTCAATTCACTCTCCATTCTCACACCACAAATAAACACTTCCCCTTAGAATCCAAAACCATCTTCCATTTCCATCACTCCCCACTCCATTCCACACTTCCATCCCCCCAACCAACTATCCCTAGACCTTATGCTACAATAAAGAGGAAGATAAGAGGGCCTAAACGTTCATACAATTCAAGTTTGAGTTGTTGGAATGTTTAGGTGTTTCTTTGATTTCAAAGTTTAAATTCAATTCTCTTTGTTTTGTACGTATGAGGAATGGAAGAGAAGAGTGCCTAAACGTTCATACAATTCAAGTTTGAGTTGTTGGAATGTTTAGGTGTTTCTTTGATTTCAAGGTTATGAAGAACTAAACCCCCTTTAGCTAGGGGGTGATTCGAAACTATGTTTATATTTGCAATATGAATTGATTAACTTTCGTTGGAATTTCATAAGTTGTGGATTCAATTTGTTTAACTGTTTGATTGATAACTTATTTATGTATGTTTATTAAGAATGCGCGCTTAATTTTCATGCATGAATTTGACGCTAGAATATAAGTGAATTTCACCTAATCGTTATGAACTTATATTCACAAGTAGTGGAGGTTGCTTATAAACAATCGCGTTAAACAAATTCTTGGCATAAGTTTCATGCAATCATAGTAACGAATGCCTCGTCAACACTTATAGTTTTCATGATGCTTAATGATTCTTGCTTGTATCTCTATTATGCAATTCATGTAGGGAACTTGTGAGGAATGCTTTGGGTTGTCGAATGATGTCATCCAATTCAATAACATTAGGAAAACTTGACGGTTAATTTAAGCGGACCTAATTAACCCGGGGTGTTGAGTTTCATAATTTATCGAAAGACCAACTGAGAATCAATTTTGTATGCAAGTATAACATGTGTGGAAATGAACCCCTTGGCTATTCCATCATCCATATTTTCATCTCATTCATATTTACGTTTTGCCTTTAATTACAATTTGTCCATTTAATTTAATCTCGTCCAAACACAATCCCCCCTTTACTTTATTGTCAAATTAGTTAGAAATCAATTTAGTTTGTGTTTTTAAAGCATTTTGAGTCTTTTGGTTTGTCTTAATGTTTTAACGTTTAGTTTCACATTCTTTGAGTCTAGTTTAGTGTTTTATATTGTTTTTACGTTTTTGAGTCAAAATCCAAGTGATTAACAATCCCTCCTAATCCCCGGTCCAGAACGATCCCTACTTATACTTATACTACAATTGTCAAAAAGAGGGTTTAATTTGTGCGCGTATAATTCTCGCATCATGTAGTTCATTTCAAACTAATGTAGTTTAAATGTAAAGGGCAAAGATTATTGTTTGAGCCGTCACATATAAATGTTATATGCTTAAACGATAAGTCCAAGGAATATGTGATTGGAACAATGCGATCTAAAGAAGTTAGATTCATGAGACCATTCTTTCGTTGACACATCCTAAACATTCCTGGTCATAGGATTGTCAATTGGGCATTGACAGTCCGTTAAGATCAGTACGTGCTATGTCTTCTCTCAGGGAGAGTGACTAGTCTCGAGTCATTGGTGTGTGTGACATCAAGACAAGTACGTAGGTGCTCAATAGAGAATGAGTTCACTGAACACGATCAACGAAGAGTTCTCATATTCATGTCACATGAGAACTCATGGTTGGGATAATGCAAATTAGTCTTTTGACCTGAGGCATCACAGTTGTCTTGTGGTTAGGTCCTTAATCTTTGATTATGTCAACGTCACTCTATCAGGGTGTCCACGGCATCGTTGGGGTTAAGCCACTTAGCCATGGAAGCAAGTGAATGCGCAACAAGGGATCTCTAACCTTTAAACTGTTTGAGGGAGAATACTCTATGATATGATTTAGAATCTCTGGCTAGAGTATGAATGAGATGTTGGAATGCGTTCCAGATCACATTCAAGGTAATCATATAAGTACAAGATTCACATTGGATAGTAGACATGAATAAACTATCAAACCAAACAATGTGGTCAAAAGTATTGTATTAGAGAAAGACCGTATTGCATTTGTAATCCTAAACTGAATAGGTTCTCCACCTCTTTTGATTAGCTTGGGTAACCATGATATGCTGCTAGGTGTCACTCATGGTTTGTGGAAGCCCTAAAAGTGTATTATCACTAACGGGAGAATTGAAAGTAAGTTTCAATTCACAATCGATTTAAAAGAGTTTGAATCGCCCACTGCCTCGCTAAAAGGAACCTAATGGATCGTACACCGTGTAAGGTAGAGATTGAAGATTCAACGGAAATGAGTAAGAATAATTAAATGGTTTAATTATTTATGGCAAGGATTAATTAATATGATTATTAATCAAACAAATAAGTTCGTTAAAAGACCTCGGGATAGTTTTGGACCTTAAGGCCCAATGGGCTTCGAACGTCAAGTCCATTGACTTAAGTTGTATGACAACTTAATGAATAATGATTCACAAAGGCCCAAATAGCCCAATAAATCCCCTTAGGCTGGCCATTTAGAGGAGGGTAGTGAGCTTGGCTTAATTGCAAGTTTGCCACTCCATTGTGAGGTGGTATAAAGATATCTTTATAGCCATTTCATCCTTAGGGTTTTCTAGGGAGTAAAGATGAGAACACAAACCTCTCTTTGCTCTCAAAGAGGCCGGCCAATCTAGAGGGGAATAGCTAGCAATCTTACTTCCTCTAGGTCACTCATATCTTCTACAATATACCTTGGTGTGGAGACTTAGAGGTTCTCAATTTTGGGAACTTGGAGAAACCTTTTCATCCATCCAAATCCATGGATCTAAGATGCAAGGAATGAAGGCCCTCTCTTTGGGTGATTAGCTTTTGCTTATGCAAAGAGGAATCTACAAAGGTATTGATTTCTCAACTCACTTTGTTTTGAGTTGAGTCTTGGTTCACCTATCTATTAGGCTTTGAATTTCATGGGTAAATGTTTTGTTTTAAGTGCATACAAGCATGATTCCGCCTTTAATTGTTAATTGCATGCTATTGATGTTGCTTAAATGAACATGTTTTTCACAAATTTTCCTTCAGATCGTATTATCAAAAGGTGTGTGCTGTAAATTTTTACATATAGTTAATACGTTTGTTTGGAGTTTCTATATAAATAGAGCGCTTCGTATACTTTCAAGAAACACTACGAAGAAGAAAAAATCAATAACGTCAGTATCTATCTCTCTTTCTTTTATTTGTCATCCCCTTGTGTTATAGTTACAGTGTGATGTTTTATACCTGCTTCCCTCCTGTCACTAATAAAGGTTATCACTCTAACTTTTGCCTATTTATAACAGTTTACTTATTATTTCATTTTATTGTACACTAACTACTCAAACCGAGATGTAGTATGTTTCAACTAATAAAAGTCTACCGAAATTCGGTAGAACTTCTCCTAAAATAGGAATAAGCTCAAACTAAAATACTTGAAGGTAACCACATTTATTTCATTACGTACCCGAAAGGTCACACTTGATGGGCCTCTAACCCTCTGTTATATGCATGATCATAAGTTAAAAGCATAGTTGTCTGATACCATACTGATAAAGCTGAGTAGGTAACGTACTCAATAATAAGGATAGATTAGAGTTGGAATCGAAGATGCTCATATCAACTACTACTGATTCATGAGGGGGCACAAAACATAAAAATGCGAGTGGATGAAAAAAAAAAGGTTTTCCAAGACTATTTATTTTCTAATCAGACTAACCCCTTATTTTGAAAACATATGTAATACTACATGTAATTTCTGAAAACCTAAGCATCTCATAAAAACTGAAAATTAATATACAATTGTATACACTAAGAGCTGATAGATACATATATACTGAGCTGATCCGTATCAATGGCATAGCATACAATATCATCCACTAGCTGTAACTAGTGGAAGCTGGATAATATAATCATGTCATTACCGAGTAAACTCAAGGAAATAACAAGCTGAGAATATAATTGTGTAATCATGTCATTACTAAGTCATCTTGAACTAATGACAAGCTAAGAGTATAAATATATAATTATGTTATTACTAAGTAATCTCAGAGTAATAACAGGTTGAGAGTATAAATATATACTCATGTCATTATTGAGTAATCTCAAAGTAATCATATCACTGCCGGGTAATCTTGGTGGAGTGGAGAAGGTGGTGGTGGTCGATGATTAAGGTTGGCCGTGAAATGGTAGAATTGTTCATCGATTTTCTCTCTATTTGTCAAGAAGTGGGAGGAAAAAGAAAGATAAAATTATAGAGAGGAACCAAGGAAAAGAGAGAAAAGGGAGAATAAGAATGTTCCTTGTGGGACCGACTATCCCAATAGCCAATAGACTATTCGAAAATTGATGAATTTTCTGATAATGCCCTTGTAATTAAAGTCCCCGTAAAAACTTCGTATAAGTCTGATTCTCGTTACATTCGTAACAACAAGTACTATTCAAATATACTAGTTAATACAGTCACGCGTGTCACAACAAATAAGGTCAACAAAAGTCAATACACACCTAAGGGCACTTTGGTAATTATACATTAGTGATGACAAAATTACAGAAAAATTAGGGATGAGTCATAAAACAGCAGTTAGTCAATTCATTAAATTGCACATTTAATGATGATATGGTTAGTGTGGATCCCATCTTTTGTTGATTTAGAATCCAAATTTATGGCATGAGATTAAAATAAAGGAAAATCAATGAAAATGACTTGAAAACTTTGAGTTTTAATGATAAGGACAAAATAAAGGGTAAAGTAAATAGTACCAAAATTGACTTTTTAGTGTAAAAATATGGCTTTTCGTTGAATAGTACCATAAACTTTATGTTAAAGTTCCCTTAAAATAATTCAAGAAAAAATTTAAAAAAAGGAGGAGAATATGCTCCGCCCAGCCTTCCCAAGGTTCTTGATGTCGCCGAAATCTTCTTCGACTCTGGTTTCAAGTCCCTCGTCTCGCAATCCCTCTTCCTCACCATCTTCGAGCTGTCGACATTGGATTTGTACCTATAATTGGTGAAATCGGAGCTTGCTCTACACCAATAGAACATCATTTAGAGGTCGGTGTTAACGAAGAGGGTGAGGGCAACGCTGGGAATCTCGGGTACAGGTTCTTCATGTGGGCTACGCAATAGCCTAATTACATACCCAATTACGAGGTGTATAAGCCATTTTAGCAAAGCTATCTGCGACAACAATCCCCTCTCGAAAAATGTGAAAATCGTAAAAGGTCATCCCGCGAATGTTGCCCAAACAAGGAAACCATTGCATGTGAAGAAGTTAAGGAGGATCAAAATCATTCAAATGGAGAACAAAAATAACACTAGAAGAGTCATTTTCCAACCAAACACAACTCCTTCTCTGATAAGCAAATTCTATACTAATAATAATTGCATAAAATCTGCAAAAAATAATTGCCATAGCTATTATGCTAACAGAAATCACCAAGAAAACGACTACGACAATCCCTAAGAACTCCCCCATAAGCAGCTGTTGACCCTAAAAATTACAAAGCCTACGTGGCGTGCATGCTGAGTAACTAATAAGCTAACTACGTCCTTCGGTTGAATGTTGGGCGTGCCAACTAGTCGGTCGAGCTCGGCCAACGAATAAAATTTCTTGATGTTGCGTTGAGTGCGTTGCTGACTTCTTTATCTTGCAACTGTGGCTAAGGAAGGAACAAATCTCGGCCTTTGGATTCTCGAGCTTGAAGACAAGGCTACTAGTTCTGCGAAGTTCACAAATCGTCAGTGTCAAATTTGGTCACGGTAATTATATTCGTGAAAGTATAAGCACGTCGAATCGACATCAGACTATATGGACACAAGTATTCAAAGGTAATGTGTGTCTTGATGGTAAATGTGGTTCGGCCCTCAGAATACCGAACTCTGAAACTCACTTGGGAGTATCCAATTATAAAACCACTTAGCGTTTAATGCGTCGAATGTCATAACTCGTAACACCTTACATCGCCGAGAAGGCTAATAAGATGACCTCTACCAATAAGGATTTGGAAACCTTCTCGACCGAGACTTGGATAGGTAACAAATCGACCTCGACGTAGTGCTGCTTATCTAAACTGAAGGTTCTTCGCAATCGACTGATTCTACGGCAACAATGCTGTTTATTTAAACTGAAGGTGTTGTTGGAAATGTGCCCTAAAACCAATCATATGATGATACTTTATGGACATTTCACATGTTAAACTAATCTAGTTTAATATTAAAGGCAAACATTATTGTTTGAGCCGTCTTGATGCGAGTTTTATACGCGCACAAATTAAACCCTCTTTTCGTCAATTGTAGTAAGTATTTAAGTAGGGATCGTTCTGGACCGGGGATTAGGAGGGATTGTTAATCTCTTGGAAACTGACTCAAAAACGTAAAAACAATATAAAACACTAAACTAGACTCAAAGAATGTGAAACTAAACGTTAAAACACTAAGACAAACCAAAAGACTCAAAATGCTTTAAAAACACAAACTAAATTGATTTCTAACTAAATTGAACATTAAAGCAAAAAGGGGGATTGAGGTTTGACGAAAATTGAAATAACGAAACAAGTTAATAACCTAGACAGAATGTAAATATGAAATTGATGAAATGGAATGAATGGATAGGATGGCTAGCTAAGGGGTTCATCTCCATACATGTTATACTTGCATAATAAAAAGATTCCTAATTGCATTTCAATGAATTATGAATTCTCAACGCCCCGGGTTAAGTAGGTCCGCTTAAATTAACCGTCAAGTTTTCCTTAAGTTAATGAATTGGATGATTGCATACGACAACCCAAAGCATTCCTCACAAGTTCCCTACATGAATTGCATAATAGAGATACAAGCAAGAATCATTAAGCAACATGAAAACTATAAGTGTTGACGAGGCATTCGTTACTATGATTGCATGAAACTTATGCCAAGAATTTGTTTAACGCGATTGTTTATAAGCAACCTCCACTACTTATGAATATAAGTTCATAACTATTACGTGAAACTCACTTATATTCTAGCGTCAAATTCATGCATGAAAATTAAGCGTTCATTCTTAATAAACATACATAAATAGGATATCAATCAAATAGTTAAACAAATTGAATTCACAACTTATGAAACGTAATTAAAAGTAATCAAATCATATTGCAAACATAAACATATATTTCGAATCACCCCCTAGCTAAGGGGGGTTTAGTTCCTCATACTTACAAAACAAAGAGAATTGAAATTAAACATTGAAATCAAAGAAACGCCTAAACATTCCAACAACTCAATCTTGAATTGTATGAACGTTTAGGCCCTCTTATCTTCCTCTTTATTGTGGCACAAGGACTAAGGGATGTTGTTGGTGTGTTGAATGGATTGGGGAATTATGGAAATGGATGAAATGGAGGAGAAATGGAAGAATGGTTTTTGGATTCTAAGGGAGACTCACGGCTAGGGAGGAGAATGGATGATTTTGAGGAGTGTTGTGTTGTGAATGAGATGATGCAAATGAATGAAGTGTGTGTGGTTTATATAGGGAGAGAATGGATGGGAGAGCATGTGAGTTAAAGAGGGAGAATGTGGTGAAATGATGAAGTAGGAAGGTGGAAGTGCATGTGTGTGTTTTGTGTTGGAATGAATGTGGATGCATGATGAAGAGTTAATAAATAATGCATGTAGGGTTAGGAAATAAAATCATAACTTAAAGGGGGGATGATTATAGGGTGTGGCTAGGTTGGAAAGGTGTGGAAGATGGATGGAATTAGGGGGAATGCATGGCAATGATGGGGAGTTCTTTGGTGATGAATGCAATGATGAAGAGTGAATAAATAATGCATGTAGGGTTAGCTAGGTTGGCTTTGTTTGGGTACATGTGAGTTAAAGAGGGAGAATGTGGTGAAATGATGAAGTAGGAAGGTGGAAATGCATGTGAATGCATGTGAGTGCATGTGTGTGTGAATGGGTGGGAACAAAGGGGGAAACATGGCACAAGGGTGCTTGAGTGTGTGAAGTGTTTGCATGTGGATGTCAACTAGGAAAGTGGGAATGCATGTGGAAGAAATTGCATGTGGAAAGGTTGTGAAAGCATGTGAATACATGTGTTGATTTAAAGAATAGGTATGCATGTGAATTAGGTTGGAAAGAGGTGGGTGTGCATGTGAGTTGAAATGCATATGTTTAAATGGTTTAAATGTGTAGATGATTATGAATATGATAAGTGATAAGTGTATGGTTATGATAAGTGATAAGTGAATGATATGTTAAGTGATAAATGAATGATATGTTAAGTGATAAATGAATGATATGTGGTGAGTGATAAGTGAATGGTTTGATAAGTGAAAGTCAATTTCGTCCATCTACTTGGCTCCATGGATAAGCTATCCAATCCATGCACAAAAATGCTCCAAATAGCCTCAAAATGCACTTTCTTGCTCCCTAAGCCCTTAGAACCTGAAAACACACAAAAGAAGCATAAAGGACTAAAATAACGAGAGAAACATAACGTAAATGCACGAGAACAAGCCATTTAAGTCGCATGAATATGCTCCTATCAAACTCCCCCACACTTATCTTTTGCTAGTCCTCGAGCAAAACAGAATAAAAACAAATAAACAAAACGACACTAAACACATAAAACACAACCTACACCTTCCAACAATCGTTTCAGGGATTTCCAATGCACATGACAAGTTAAAAATCATTATTCCCACAGAATTTAGCCATCTTTACCCTTAAGTACATTCTTAATCATAGTCACCACATATTAATTCACAATTAAGCATTTAAAACCATGTTTTGAATGTAGTAACATGCCTTAGAGAATTTGCTCAATTCCTTACAAGATATGCACTCAATTTTCACTCAGATTTTCTGACTACACACCCTACACTAAGTATATGTGAGAAGATTGATGTAAGCATGAAAACGAACACTCACATATATGTATCACAAAGAAAGCAATTTCTGGAGTTAATAAGCATTAATAAGCATGTTTAGATATGATCTCATGAATGGAATGCTACTACTTAGACGCGAGAACCAGTGACACCATATACTCATACCAAATTCAAACTCCACAATTGAAATGCACAACACTCAAGATTGAAGTCAAAGGGTTGTAACGGGGCTAGGGTATTGATGTGAGAATTATACGCACACAAATTAAACCCTCTTTTTGTCAATTGTAGTGAAGTGTGTAAGTAGGGATCGTTCTGGACCGGGGATTAGGAGGGATTGTTAATCTCTTGGAAACTGACTCAAAAACGTAAAAACAATATAAAACACTAAACTAGACTCAAAGAATGTGAAACTAAACGTTAAAACACTAAGACAAACCAAAAGACTCAAAATACTTTAAAGACATAAACTAAATTGATTTCTAGCTAAATTGAACAATAAAGTAAAGGGGGATTGTGTTTTGATGAAAATTGTAATAACAAAACAAGTTAATAAACTAGGAAGAATTATAAAACAAAGGGATAGAATGGATGGAATGGCTAGCTAAGGGGTTCATCTCCATACATGTTATACTTGCATATAAAACGATTTCCAATTGCTTTTCAATAAACCATGAATTCTCAACGCCCCGGGTTAATTAGGTCCGCTTAAATTAACCGTCAAGTTTTCCTTAAGTTAATGAATTGGATGATTGCATACGACAATCCAAAGCATTCCTCACAAGTTCCCTACATGAATTGCATAATAGAGATACAAGCAAGAATCATTAAGCAATATGAAAACTATAAGTGTTGACGAGGCATTCGTTACTATGATTGCATGAAACTTATGCCAAGAATTTGTTTAACGCGATTGTTTATAAGCAACCTCCACTACTTGTGAATATAAGTTCATAACTATTACGTGAAACTCACTTATATTCTAGCGTCAAATTCATGCATGAAAATTAAGCGTCGACTCTCAATAAACATACATAAATAGGTTATCAATCAAATAGTTAAACAAATTGAATTCACAACTTATGAAACGTAATTAGAAGTACTCAAATCATATTGCAAGCATAAACATATATTTCGAATCACCCCCTAGCTAAAGGGGGGGTTTAGTTCCTCATAACTTTGAAATCAAAGAAACACCTAAACATTCCAACAACTCAAACTTGAATTGTATGAACGTTTAGGCACTCTTCTCTTCCATTCCTCATACGTAAAAAACAAAGAGAATTGAATTTAAGCATTGAAATCAAAGAAACACCTAAACATTCCAACAACTCAAACTTGAATTGTATGAACGTTTAGGCACTATTCTCTTCCTCTTTATTGTGGCACAAGGTCTAAGGGATGTTGTTGGTGTGTTGAATGGATTGGGGAATTATGGAAATGGATGAGGAGTGGTGGAAATGGAAGATGGTTTTTGGATTCTAAGGGAGAGAGGAATGTGTTTGTGGTGTGTTGTTGTGTTGTGAATGAGATGATGAGAATGGAGAGTGAATTGAATGAAATGGAAGTGTAGGATGAATTGAATGAATGCAAGGGTATTTATAGGAGGAGTGGAGATGTATATGGCTATTTGTTTAAGGTGTTTGTGGTTGCAATGATGAAGAATTGCATGTGGAAATAAAAGGGAAAATGTGGTGAAATGATGAAGTAGGAAGGTGGAAATGCATGTGAGATGTTGGAAAGGAAATGGGAATATGAGTAGGCCATGGCATGGGAGTTGTTTTGTTGGTGTAAATGTGCCATGGTTGCAATGATGAAGAATAAAGGGTGCATGTGGGGTGGAATTGAATGAATGCAAAGTGAATGAATAATGAAATGAGTTAAAGAGGGAGAATGTGGTGAAATGATGAAGTAGGAAGGTGGAAATGCATGTGACTTGTTTGTGGAATAAAGAATGAATGGTGGAATGATGAAGAGTTGCATAAAGAATGCATGTAGGGTTAGCTAGGTTGGCTTTGTTTGGGTGCATGTGTGTTAATGGTGGTTTTGCATGTGAATTGATGGATTGTTTTTGATGGAATGGATGGTTCTTTGCATGGCTTTTGAAGTGATTGTGGGCTTTGGAATTGGAAGGAAATGCATGGCCTTGGGGTTGGTTTAAGAGAGAATGGGCTAGGCCCTTTGTTTTATGTCCAAAATGAATACAAGGCCTTCAAATTCGTCCAACACTTTTGCTCCAATCATATGCTATCCATTCCAAGCCCAATTTTGCTCCAAAATGCTCCAAAATGCATCTTTTTGCTTCCTTAGCCATATGAACCTAAAAACACACGAAAATGGCTTAAACTACTAAAACAACTATGAATTAACAACATAGATGCACGAAAACAAGCTAAGTAAGTCGCCTAAATATGCTCCTATCAAACTCCCCCACACTTATCTTTTGCTAGTCCTCGAGCAAAACAGAATAAAAACAAATAAACAAAACGACACTAAACACGTCAAACACAACCTAAACCTTCCAACAACCGTCTTAGGGATTCCAATGCACATGACATGTTAAAAATCATCATTCCCACAGATTTTAGTCATCTTCACACTTAAGTACATTCTTAATCATAGTCACCACATACTATTTCACAATTAAGCATTTAAAACCATGTTTTGAATGTAGTAACATGCCTTATAGAATTTGCTCAATTCCTTACAAGATATGCACTCGATTTTCACTCAGATTTTCTAACTACACACCCTAATCTAGTCATATGTGAGAAGATTGATGTAAACATGAAAACGAACACTCACATATATGTATCACAAAGAACGCAATTTCTGGAGTTAATAAGCATGTTTAGATATGATCTCATGAATGGAATGCTACTACTTAGACGCGAGAACCAGTGACACCATATGCTCATACCAAATTCAAACTCCACAATTGAAATGCACAACACTCAAGATAGAAGTCAAGGGTTGTAACGGGGCTTGGGATATTGGCTCACAAGGAAAGGTAGGGATAAACAAAAGTTCTTTAAACAATAGCAAGCAAAGTAATGAAATTAAGGCTTAGAATTCACTTGGCATGCAGAAATCAACTTTTAGACATAAGGGGGAGATTCAACAACTCTTAGGGCCTAATTTATTGTTTTGGGCCCTTACTTCAACCAACAATACTTTTCAACTCTTTTTTTTTTTTTTTTTTTTTTTTTTTTTTTTTTTTTCTTTTTGGCCGTGCCTATGGCACATCAACTCACATAAACACTCTTTCCCCCACACTTATTTTCTGCAATACCTTAATCAAAAGGAATTCATTGCTTACTATGCTTCAAGAACAAGGGTAAGGACGGTCATATTCTAGGTTAGGTGAGGATAAAGTGGGTTAACAAAGAACATGGGCTAACATGGCTCAATGGGGTTAAACTTAAACACAAAATGAGTTAAGGGCACATGGCTTTTTGGCTTTGATGGTGGTCACTACACAACTTCATCTTGAATATGTGTTATGCAAATCAATAATATGCTTTGAATGAAATGGACATGAGTTCTAGCATTTGGAACTATATGATGAAACGCCTTCTAAGTAGTAACCAAGCAAAGAATAATGAGATCATGCAACGACTTTAGAAAACAAGAAATCACAGATTATACTCTCCAAAGAACGTTATAAGCTCAAGTCTCTCAGGGTTGTAGCGTTTGTTTGAGTTCCTTCCTTCAAGCATGTTACAAAAACGAATTTTTCTTTTATGATTGCATGTGAAGTCATACATTATAACCATAACCAAGCATATACCAAGAGTAAATCAAACTTTTCTCTATGTTTATAACTCTTTTTAACAGTCATGCACTTACAAACCAAATCCTTATCATTGTGTTGGAAGGTACCCTAAGACACAAACACACACACAAAAACAACTTTAAAACAACTCTTTTTGGGTTTTTCAAAACAATTTTTCAAATTTTTTATGGGATTTTCGAATTTTTAAGTCAAAACACGCTAAAACAGTTTAGAAACATTTTAAAAACAGCAAGAAACAACATTAGAAGTTATGGTGGATAAAACCCTACGAATTTGCATCAAAACACTTTAGTTACCCCCCCCCACACTTAAATCAAACATTGTCCTCAATGTTTCAAGCATAGACTCACACAATTAACAAGTAAACAAACAAAACAACAACTAAACAACCTAACATGGCAGAAACGAAATAGCAACAAAGAGAAGAGTTTAGGAACGCAAATCTGGAATTGGAGTGCTTTCTAGGTCTTCCGTTGTTGAATGCATGGGTTGCCTCCCAAGTAGCGCTTGCTTTAACGTCGTACAGCCGGACGAAGAACCCAATCACTCCAGATTGGAGCCCACGGCACCCAAGGGGGTGTCATCCACAGTGTGCTCCACAAAGTTCTCATAATAGGCCTTCAAACGATGCCCGTTCACCTTAAATTCATGTCCCGTTTTCAAGCTTTGGATTTGGACTGCACCATGAACAAAAACATTAGTAACAACAAACGGTCCAATCCACTTGGAACGTAACTTTCCGGGAAACAAACGTAAACGGGAATTGAACAATAGCACTTTCTGCCCAATGGAGAAGGATTTCCCACGGATCATGTTGTCATGGAAAGCTTTGGTCTTTTGCTTGTAAATGCTTGCATTCTCGTACGCCTCGTGCCGTATTTCATCAAGCTCATTCAGTTGGAATTTCCTATGGCTTCCCGCTTCATCTAAGTGCATGTTGAACTTCTTGACGGCCCAAAGAGCTTTATGCTCCAACTCCACGGGAAGATGGCACGCCTTGCCATAGACAAGTCGAAAGGGGGACATCCCAATGGGGGTTTTATACGCCGTACGATACGCCCAAAGTGCATCATCTATCCGTAAGCTCCAATCCTTCCTTGTTGGCCCAACGGTCTTCTCAAGTATTTGCTTGATCTCTCGGTTGGAAACCTCGGCTTGGCCATTCGTTTGAGGATGGTAAGGTGTAGAAACCTTATGGGTGACATGGTATTTCCTCAATAACGCTTCAATGGTCCGATTGCAAAAGTGTGACCCTCCATCACTAATGATTACTCGTGGCATTCCAAACCTTGCAAAAATGTTAGTTCTAATAAAATCTGTAACCACTTTAGAATCATTAGTCCGGGTGGCCTTGGCTTCCACCCATTTTGACACATAATCAACCGCAAGCAAAATATACATGAAACCATACGATGAAGGGAAGGGACCCATAAAATCAATACCCCAAACATCAAAAATTTCGACATTTAGGATAGAAACCTGCGGCATTTGGTCCCTTGCACTAATTCCACCCATTCGTTGGCATTTATCACATGTTAAGCAAAAAGTTTTAGCATCTTTAAAAATACTAGGCCAATAGAATCCACTTTGTAACACCTTGAGGGCTGTGCGTTGTGTGCCAAAGTGCCCTCCACATGCATATGTGTGACAAAAACTCAAAATTGAATGACATTCAGAATCGTGCACACAACGACGTGTAATCTGATCGGGGCAAAATTTCCATAAGTAAGGATCATCCCATACATAAAACCGTGCATCATGCCTAAGTTTGTCACGTTGGTGCCTATTGAACTCACTTGGAATACGTTTTGACACCAAAAAATTGACTATATCGGCATACCAAGGTGTACTAACCTTTATGGACAGCAATTGTTCATCGGGGAATGTCTCTGCAATGGGTAGGGACTCCTCATTATGCACCATTCGGCTTAGGTGGTCAGCCACCACGTTTTCACTTCCCTTCTTGTCACGAATCTCGATGTCGAACTCTTGAAGTAACAACATCCACCGAATTAGCCGGGGCTTGGCCTCCTTTTTGGTGAGCAAGTACTTTAGAGCTGCATGATCAGAGAAAACAATTACTTTAGTACCAATTAGATATGATTGAAATTTATCTAAAGCAAAGACAACGGCAAGAAGTTCTTTCTCCGTAGTGGAGTAGTTCAACTGGGCATCGTTCAACGTCCGTGAGGCATAGTAGATGACATGCGGCCTTTTGTCCTTTCTTTGTCCCAAAACAGCCCCTAAAGCATAATCGGACGCATCACACATAAGCTCGAACGGGAGGCTCCAATCCGGGGGAACAATAATGGGTGCCGTGGTCAACAACTCCTTGAGTTGGTTGAATGATGCCGTGCACTCCTTAGTGAATTCAAATGCCACGTCTTTTTGTAGGAGGCGGCAAAGAGGTTGTGCAACTTTTGAGAAATCTTTGATAAATCGCCTATAGAATCCTGCATGGCCAAGAAAAGAACGGACCTCTCTAACCGAAGTAGGAGAGGGTAAGTGACGTACAAGATCTATTTTAGACTTATCAACTTCAATCCCTTTTTCTGAGATGATATGACCCAAAACTATACCTTGTTTAACCATAAAATGACATTTTTCCCAATTCAAAACAAGGTTAGTTTCCATGCATCTTTTCAAGATTAAAGTGAGATTATGCAAACAAGCATCAAATGAGTCTCCAAACACACTAAAATCGTCCATAAATACTTCAATTATCTTTTCAACATAATCAGAGAAGATACTTACCATGCATCGTTGGAAAGTGGCCGGTGCATTGCATAAACCAAATGGCATACGACGATATGCGAAAGTTCCAAATGGACAAGTAAAGGTGGTCTTTTCTTGATCATCCGGCGCTATGACAATTTGATTATAACCCGAATAACCATCAAGAAAGCAATAAAAAGAATGACCAGCTAACCTTTCAAGCATTTGATCAATGAATGGTAAAGGGAAGTGATCTTTCCTTGTTGCGGCATTGAGCTTCCTATAGTCAATGCACACCCTCCAACCGGTTTGAATGCGTGTAGGCACAAGTTCATCTTCTTCATTCTTCACCACCGTGACTCCAGACTTCTTGGGAACCACTTGGACCGGTGAAACCCAACAACTATCCGAGATGGGATAGATGACGCCACAATCTAGCATCTTGATGATTTCCTTCTTCACTACTTCCATCATTGGTGGGTTGAGTCGACGTTGGGCTTCCCTTGATGGTTTGGCGCCTTCTTCCATGAGAATTCGATGCATGCACGTGGTAGGGCTTATACCCTTGATATCGGCCAAAGTCCACCCAATGGCTGCTTTGTGCTCTTTGAGAACCCTCACCAATTTCTCCTCCTCTTGTGCCGTGAGTGATGAAGCTATAATGACGGGCAATGTGTCTTGCTCGCCCAAAAACACATACTTCAAGTGATTTGGCAATGGTTTGAGCTCAAGTGTAGGTGGTTGTTCTATAGAAGGAAGCAACTTATTAGTCGAAATTGGAATTGAATTTGGACTAGGGGACTTACCTTGGAGCTGTGGCAATGACTCTAGGGCTGCCACGATCTCAATCACATCTTCATCAAAGGCCACGGTATGGGTATTCAATTGTGTGCCGTGGGGTGTTATGTGGTCCTTCATTTCGATGCCATTTGTAATGACTGTTTCAAGTGCATCGCCATGTAATTGATCAAGGTGTGCCTGCGCCAAAGAATCAAGAATATCAATAGAGAAACATGAGTGATCATCATTAGGAAATTTCATAGTTTCAGAAATATTAAAATCAATCACTTCCCCATCGAATTCCATTGTTAAAGTGCCTTTAAACACGTCTATCTTCGTTCGGGCCGTCTTCATGAATGGCCTCCCAAGAAGAATCGGCAAGGATGGAGCATGGGTGGTTTCCTCCATTTCAAGGACATAGAAATCCGCCGGGAAGATCAAATTATTCACCTGCACTAAGACATCTTCCAATACGCCCTTGGGATAGGCATTAGATCTATCGGCCAACTGAATAACCACACCATCATTTTTCAATTCACCAAGGTTCATTGAAGCATAAATAGAGTATGGCATGACGTTAATTGAAGCTCCTAAATCTAACATAGCATGTTCGAACTTAGTTTGACCAATAATACAAGGGATTGTAAAGCTACCTGGATCTTTGCACTTTGGTGGTAACTTTCTTTGTAAAACAGCGGAAACATTCTCACTTACCCTTACTACCTCTTTATGCGACGCCCTCTTCCTCGTAGTACACAATTCCTTCAAGAACTTAGCGTATTTGGGCACTTGCTTTATGGCATCTAGGAGCGGGATATTGACTTGAACTTTCCTAAATGTTTCAAGAATGTCCTTCTCATGCTCCTCCTTCTTTGTTTGCAAAAATCTGTGAGGAAAAGGAACATTGGGTGGAACAAGGTTAGAATTAATCAAATTTGAACCCAACTTACCTTTGGTGGCCGAATGTGATGCATTGGATGAATTTGGGTCCTTGTGTGCTTGCGGCAAAGGAGGTTGTGTCCCTTCAGCCTCCTCTTCATGTTGCAACGTTTCTTCTTCGTTAGGACTTGTTGTGGGTGGTGTAGATGTGGTGCTAACCTCTTTTCCACTTCTCAACATGATGGCTTTAGCGGTTTCAAATCCTCCCCTTGGGTTCATAACGGTTGAACTAGGTAATCTGCCTTGTTCTCTAATTTGCCCCATGAACTCGGCAATTTGTCCCACTTGCTTCTCCAAGTTGTCCACCCTCTTGTCTTGGATTTGCCTCTCTTTGTTTTGAGTTTGGACTTCCTGCGTCAAAGTAGTAAGTAATTGAAAAATCTTATCATTATCACTTGAATTACCTACATTGCTTTGGGCAGGTTGTGCTTGGCCTTGTGGTGGTGCCAACGGCTTTTGATAGAAACCCGGGGGTTGTTGCCTAAATCCGCTTTGTTGTTGACTTTGTTGGGGATCTCGCCATTTGAAATTCGGATGATCACGCCAACCGGGATTGTAAGTATTAGAAAACGGATCACCACGTGATTGGTATTGGTTGCCATATCCCACGGCATTGAGTGTCTCCCACCCTCCATTCTCGATCAATTGTGGGCACGTGTCCGTAGGGTGTCCTTGCATGGAGCATACTCCACAAGAAGCTCCGGTTTTGACTTTTGGACCTTCCACCACCTGAGAAAGCAACGTAGTAAGGTTAGCCATTTGATTTTGAAGTTCGGTTATGGCACTTACCTCATTGACTTGGTGTTGCCGTGGGGGGTCTCTTTGTCCAAGTCCTTCATATTGTTGTGCATTTAGAGCACGGTTTGCAATTAGGGTCTTGGCTGCCATAGGAGTTTTATCCACCAATGCACCTCCCGCCGAAGCATCGAGCATTTGCCTTTCAATGGGAAGAAGGCCCTCATAGAAGTATTGAAGGAGAAGCTCCTCCTTCATTTGATGTTGAGGACATGATGCAACAAGGGCTTTAAAACGCTCATAGTATGCCGGAAAAGATTCTCCTTGACTTTGTTGGATTCCGCTAATTTTCTTCCTCAAGAGAATGACTCTTGAAGTAGGGAAAAACTTCTCCAAGAACGCTCTCTTCATGCTTTCCCAAGAAGTCACTGTCCCGGGTGCCAATTCATAAAGCCAATCCTTAGCCTTTTCCACAAGAGAGAATGGAAAAGCTTTCATCTTCAAAATATTCCCATCAACATTAATGGGTGTCATGCTTGAGCATACAACTTCAAACTCCTTCAAATGCTTGTTTGGATCTTCCATGGACAGCCCATGGTACTTAGGAATATGATGCAGCAAGCTTGACTTCAATTCAAACTCATCGGTCTTGCCTAGAGCCGCCCTAGGATATTGAATACATAGGGGTGCGGCATTGTCCAATCCCGAAGCGGAAAGCTCTTTGATTGTTCGGTTGTCTGCTGCCATGTCTACTTCACCCTCTGTTGTCTTGGGTTTCTCTTCTTCAGATTCAGAAACGGACTCGGAGCTTTCACTTGATTCGCTAGGTTCTGGGTTCTTTCTCTTTCGTCTTAATTCTCGCTCGAAATCGGCGTCAAAGACCGAGATAGGTTCACGAATCAGATGAGAACTCCGAGTCATAAACTAGTACCTAAAACAAGAAACAAAACAAGATTAAGAATCTGGAATAAAATAAAAACAAAAGAAAATACAACAATCCAAGAGATTAGCAAAGTTGCTAATCCCCGGCAACGGCGCCAAAATTTGATGTGAGAATTATACGCACACAAATTAAACCCTCTTTTTGTCAATTGTAGTGAAGTGTGTAAGTAGGGATCGTTCTGGACCGGGGATTAGGAGGGATTGTTAATCTCTTGGAAACTGACTCAAAAACGTAAAAACAATATAAAACACTAAACTAGACTCAAAGAATGTGAAACTAAACGTTAAAACACTAAGACAAACCAAAAGACTCAAAATACTTTAAAGACATAAACTAAATTGATTTCTAGCTAAATTGAACAATAAAGTAAAGGGGGATTGTGTTTTGATGAAAATTGTAATAACAAAACAAGTTAATAAACTAGGAAGAATTATAAAACAAAGGGATAGAATGGATGGAATGGCTAGCTAAGGGGTTCATCTCCATACATGTTATACTTGCATATAAAACGATTTCCAATTGCTTTTCAATAAACCATGAATTCTCAACGCCCCGGGTTAATTAGGTCCGCTTAAATTAACCGTCAAGTTTTCCTTAAGTTAATGAATTGGATGATTGCATACGACAATCCAAAGCATTCCTCACAAGTTCCCTACATGAATTGCATAATAGAGATACAAGCAAGAATCATTAAGCAATATGAAAACTATAAGTGTTGACGAGGCATTCGTTACTATGATTGCATGAAACTTATGCCAAGAATTTGTTTAACGCGATTGTTTATAAGCAACCTCCACTACTTGTGAATATAAGTTCATAACTATTACGTGAAACCACTTATATTCTAGCGTCAAATTCATGCATGAAAATTAAAGCGTCGACTCTCAATAAACATACATAAATAGGTTATCAATCAAATAGTTAAACAAATTGGAATTCACAACTTATGAAACGTAATTAGAAAGTACTCAAAATCATATTGCAAGCATAAACATATATTTCGAATCCACCCCTAGCTAAAGGGGGGTTTAGTCCTCATAACTTTGAAATCAAAGAAACACCTAAACATTCCAACAGACTCAAACTTGATTGTATGAACGTTTAGGCACTCGTCTCTTCCATTCCTCATACGTAAAAAACAAAGAGAATTGAATTTAAGCATTGAAATCAAAGAAACACCTAAAACATTCACACTCCAACTTGAATTTTATGAAACGTTTAGGCACTCTTCTCTTCCTCTTTATTGTGGCACAAGGTCTAAGGGATGTTGTTGGTGTGTTGAATGGATTGGGGAATTATGGAAATGGATGAGGAGTGGTGGAAATGGAAGATGGTTTTTGGATTCTAAGGGAGAGAGGAATGTGTTTGTGGTGTGTTGTTGTGTTGTGAATGAGATGATGAGAATGGAGAGTGAATTGAATGAAATGGAAGTGTAGGATGAATTGAATGAATGCAAGGGTATTTATAGGAGGAGTGGAGATGTATATGGCTATTTGTTTAAGGTGTTTGTGGTTGCAATGATGAAGAATTGCATGTGGAAATAAAAGGGAAAATGTGGTGAAATGATGAAGTAGGAAGGTGGAAATGCATGTGAGATGTTGGAAAGGAAATGGGAATATGAGTAGGCCATGGCATGGGAGTTGTTTTGTTGGTGTAAATGTGCCATGGTTGCAATGATGAAGAATAAAGGGTGCATGTGGGGTGGAATTGAATGAATGCAAAGTGAATGAATAATGAAATGAGTTAAAGAGGGAGAATGTGGTGAAATGATGAAGTAGGAAGGTGAAATGCATGTGACTTGTTTGTGGATAAAGAATGAATGGTGGAATGATGAAGAGTTGCATAAAGAATGCATGTAGGGTTAGCTAGGTTGGCTTTGTTTGGGTGCATGTGTGTTAATGGTGGTTTTGCATGTGATTGATGGATTGTTTTTGATGGAATGGATGGTTCTTTGCATGGCTTTGAAGTGATTGTGGGCTTTGGAATTGGAAGGAAATGCATGGCCTTGGGTTGGGTTTAAGAGAGAATGGGCTAGGCCCTTTGTTTTATGTCCAAAATGATACAAGGCCTTCAAATTCGTCCAACACTTTGGCTCCAATCATATGCTATCCATTCCAAGCCCAATTTTGCTCCAAAATGCTCCAAAATGCATCTTTTGCTTCCTTAGCCATATGAACCTAAAAACACACGAAAATGGCTTAAACTACTAAAACAACTATGAATTAACAACATAGATGCACGAAAACAAGCTAAGTAAGTCGCCTAAATATGCTCCTATCAGGTATTGGCTAACAATGAAAGGTGAAGGATAAACAAACATTGTTAAAGCAATAGTGAGCAAAGTATTGAATCAGGCACTTAGAATTCCCTTAAGAACGCAGAAGTCAACTTTGAACACCCAAGGGAAAGTCACACAAAACTTAGGGCCATATTCACTTTTTGGACCCTTTCTTCAACCATCAACGCTCGTGAGTTCATTCTTACTTATTTTCACTCCTTTTTTTTATTTTTTTTATTTTTTATCTTTTCTTCTCCTTTTTCTTTTGAATCTCAAAACATACATATAAACGTAAGAACAAACTTTTACTCCCCCAGACTCATTTTCTTGCATAATGTACTCAAAAGGAATTCACTTAAGTCATGCTCACTATACTTTAAGAACAAGGGTATAGAAAAGTCCTAAACTAGGCTAGGTGAGGAAAATGTGGGTAAACAAAGAATAAATGCTACACAAGGCTCAACGGGGTTAAAACTTACAACAAATACGAAATATGGGAAGTGAGGCTATTTGGCTATGGTGGCAACTACACAACTTCATCTTGATATATGTTATGCAAATCAATAACATGCTTTGAATGAAATGGGCATGAGTTCTAGCATTTGGAACTATATGATGAAACGCCTTCTAAGTAGTAACCAAGCAAAGAATAATGAGATCATGCAACGACTTTAGAAAACAAGAAATCACAGATTATACTCTCCAAAGAACGTTATAGGCTCAAGTCTCTCAGGGTTGTAGCGTTTGTTTGAGTTCCTTCCTTCAAGCATGTTACAAAAACGAATTTTTCTTTTATGATTGCATGTGAAGTCATACATTATAACCATAACCAAGCATATACCAAGAGTAAATCAAACTTTTCTCCATGTTTATAACTCTTTTTAACAGTCATGCAATTAGAAACCAAATCCTTATCATTGTGTTGGAAGGTGACCTACGACACAAAAATGACTCAAAACACTCTTTTTAGGCTTTTCAAAACATGTTTTTCAAAATTTTATGTGATTTTCGAATTTTTAAGTCAAAACACACTAAACACACTTAAAAACAGCAAGAAACAACATTTGAAGTTATGGTGGATAAAACCCTACGAATTTGCATCAAAACACTTTAGAAACTCCCCCACACTTAAATCAAACATTGTCCTCAATGTTAAAAACCACACTAAACACAAATAAACATATAAACAGCAATTAAACATACTAATCATGGCAGAATGTATCTAACAAAGAGAAGAGTTTAGAGATGCAAATCTGGTTATGGAGTGTTCGTTCCATCTTCTCCTTGGTGATTGCAGTGAGGCTTCATCTTGAGTTTTTCCACAGGCTACTCTTGAACTGAGCTGGAGATTCTTTTGGTTTCCTCCGATCGTTGATTTTCCTTTGTGCTACTCTTGAACTGGGCAGCAGGCTTCCTTTGGTCTCCCCCGAAGGTCTGAGCTTCCTCCTCTTATCTGTTTCTTTGTTCAATCTCTCCAATTCGTATTGAAGAGGGTTAGAGGATAGCTCAGCAAAGCTAGGTAAGCAACCAGGGAATAGAGTCCAGATAGACTCCAAGTGCCGGCTGATTGCTTCTTTCACTTTGCCATGCAAGTAATATCAAGCACAAAGGAAAAGACAGGGAAAGAGCATGATATGAGATACCTTTGCTTTCGCCCTTGATGATATGAGGTACCTTTGCTTTCGAAGAGGCAGCGAATGAATCAGCACATATATTTGTTGCGCTTATCTCCACATGCTTCGATCCACCGTTTCCTCTTGCCTCCTTTGTACTCCAGGCATTTGGTATCTTCTTTGGGGGATACATCCATGGTTGAAAGTGTGTTCTCAAGAGAAGGAGAAAATTGAGCATGTTTGAGAGGGTTGGTTGCAGCTTACATTTTTCAGCAGAGAAGGAAAGTTATGCATTTGTGGGTGTATGCCTTACCATGAATGTATATAGGATTTGTAATGGCAAATGGCAGTGCGGATGTGGCAATGTCCTCTACGCGTCTTCTGAAAAGCCGGGAGCTTTTGACAAATTGGCACGCGCTTTCTGGAAAGCTGGGAGCTTTTGACAAATTTGCACTCGCTTTCTGGAAAGCCGGGAGCTTTCGGCTTTATCTCCCATGTTTGTCGGCTAAAGTGTGCAGCTGATTAATCGCCTTCCACGCGTCTTCTGAAAAGCTGGGAGCTTTTGACAAATTTGCACACGCTTTCTGAAAAGCCTGGATTGCGTCTGAAGAGCTGGCGATCTTTACGCCGGGAAATCCGGTTTTTGAAGAGTGGTGTCTCTTCATTTCTGAATCGGTGAACGCCTCTCCTTTAATAGAGGTGATCGATCACCTCTATCTGCACACTTTGAAGACTTCCAAAAAACATCTTCGGCCCGTCGAGATTTTCCTCCATCCAACCCTTCTCTTTTAACTTCTTGAACAATGGCTAGCTCATCCAACCCATCGAACATTTGCTTAGATTTGAGTCTAAGCAGTGATCCTGTTGCGCCGCGTCAGGATAAGGTATGGTGCCCGTCTTTCTTATCTTCCCATGGCCCTCTTACAGATGAGGACTCTGTGATGACGGATCCTACAACGGCTACGATAGTGGCTCGGAACCTCCTCACTCCCAAAGACAGTCAACTGCTTTCAGGACGGTCCGATGAGTTGGCCGTTCAAGAATCCCTGGCTCTGAGTGTTCAGTGCGCTGGCTCTGTGTCCAACATGGGCCAACGCCTTCTTGCTCGCTCCCGTCAGGTTGAATCCTTGATGGCGGAGGTAGAGAGTCTTAAGCAGGAGATCAAACAGCTTAAGTACGAGAACCGAAGTTTGCACGTGCTTGCCAACAATTATTCGTCAGGCATGAAGAGGAAACTTGATGAGCTTGATGACCGTCAAAGGCTTGCAGCTTTCTTCCAGCGGCACCTCTTTCCTGGGTCATCCAGCGTTCCACCAAGGTTTGGGGCCTTGAATGATCTATCTTCTGTGCCTCCCGCTCCGATGCCTTCCGCTCCGATGCCTTCTTCTCCGAGACCTCTTGTTCCGATGCCTTCTGCTCCGAGAGTGTTGCCACGTAGTGGGGCCTCACGTACACAACCTTTGTAAAAGCTCCATCTTTCTGCCATGTTTAAATACAATTGTAATTTATCGAAAAAATCAATGAACAAGCAAAAGTTTTATTTACTGTATTGGGTTGCCTCCCAAGTAGCGCTTTCTTTTACGTCTTGCAGCTGGACGAAACCTTCTTAGGCTCATTTAGGACCCATGACGTGGAATTTATCTTTGAATGGCGGGTGATACTTGAGATGATCCAGTAATGGTTTAAATTCTAGAGTGGGTGCCTGGATCATTAACAACATATCAGTATAAAAGAAAATTGAAATTCGGGGAGGCGGCTTACCTGTGTGCTCCGACAAGAACTCAATGACAAACACCACTCCCTTGAAAGTTTCAGGGATATTGGACTTGGCCAGATTGCTGGTGATGGTTATGACTTGTCCAATGTCGTCAAATTCAACTTCTTTGGGATTGTTTGCCTCCAGAACATCCTCTTTGACGAATTCTTGATATTCCATACTTTGCACTTTTGGAACGGCTTCCAAGATGTCTTTCTCACCTTCTTCTTCTTCCTTGGAATTCAGAAACCTACAAGGAATAGGGACATTCAGTGGAACGGGGTTAGCAATAATTAACTTTGGAACAACCTTACCTAAATTGGATGGCGTAAGAGCAATAGGTGCCTGCGGCGAAGGTGTTTCCACCCTTGCCATAGGTTGCGTGTGTTCCTCTTCCTCATTTAGCAGCTCCTCATCTTCCTTGTAATTTGATTTAAGGTCCGTTCCAACCTCCATAGCATTTCCCAAAGTGATAGCATTATGGATTTCAAAATCTTCCTTCGCGTTTTCAATAGTTGAGTTGGAGAGTTCACTTTGCTCTTGAATTTGTTTCATGAACCCCATAATCTGCTCAATTTGCTCCTCCAATTTACCCAACTTCTTGTCTTGATTTTGTTCGTCCTTGTTTTGAGTTTGGACTTCCTGCGTCAAAGTAGTAAGTAATTGTGTTTGGGCCCAAAATATTATGATTGGGCCGAGCAGCAGGATGTGCTCGGCCCAAGGTAATAACACATGCTATGGGCCAAATAATGAGACTCGGACCAGCTGGCAGGGTCGGCCAGATCCTATCTTGAGTAGTCCAGATAAACGAGGAAAGGTCGAGGAAATCCTGATGCAACCAGGATTCTCGACCAGCAAGGGATAAAACCTCAAAAGTAGGAGAATTCAGAATCCCAATAGGACTGGGATTGTTTGAGTTAAAGGTGAGATGGGACAAGGACTCCCAATCCAAATCAGAATGGGAATCAAGGAGCGAGGTGCTATAAATACAAGAAATTACGCAATAGAAAGGACCCTTCAACATCAGCATACAATTGCCCTGCGCAAATTCTCTCAAACACGTTGAGATTTTTCCTTTTCTTTTCCCGCCGACACACCTTCAGTTTGGATAAACAGCACTATGGAAGCAACCGGTGAGCACCTTCAGTTTGGATAAACAGCACTGCTGCCGCAGAATCAGCCGACCAAGAAACACCTTCAGTTTGGATAAACAGCACTGCGTCGAGGTCGACCGATTATCTATCTAAGTCTCGGCCGAGAGAGGTTTTTTGAACCTTTGTTGGTAGAGGTCATCTTACTAAGCCGTTTCGGCATAGTTGGGTGTTACGTATTGCGTTGCTCGGCGCATTGGAGGCCGAGTGAGTTTATGATTGGATATTCGCAAGTAAGTTTCAGGGTTCGGCATTCCGACGGCCGAACTACGTTTACCATCAAGACATACATCACATTCGAGTACCTGTGCCCGTATAGTTTGGTCTCAATTCGGCGTGCTTATACTCTTACGAATATAATCACAGTGGCCGAATCAGGCTTCGACGATTCGTGAACTCCGTAGAATTAGTAGCCTTGTCTTCAGGCTATAGAATCCAGAGACCGAGAGCGTTCCTTCCTCGGTCGCAATCACAAGATACAGAAGTCAACAGCGCGCTCAACGCGACCGCATCAAATTTTACTCCTCGGCCGAGCTCGGCCGACGAGTTGGCACGCCCTGCATTCAACCGAAGGACATTAGTTAGCTCATTAGTTATTCGGCATGCGCGCCACGTAGGTTCTGTAATTTTTGTAGTCAACATTTTGGCACGCCCGGTGGGACCTTTGTGCTAAACCTTCGGAGTTCATGACCGTTGAGACACGGTCTACCAAGAAGAAAACAACCATGGGGAAGTCAACAGCTGACTTACCAGTGCAAGGCCTTGGGCAGGATTCGCACCCAGCAAAAAATCCGATAATTGCCGCACCGCCCGAGGCTACAAGTGTGACGCGCCGAGAAAACGAAATTTGTCTCGGCGGGCAACCACAAAACGCGGCGATCCCGAATCAAACGACAGGTATGTTCGTGGAAGGGATAGTGGAAGATTGCGACGACGACGGGGGAGAAGGCTCTGATCCACCAACTAGGTCGTTTCTTCGGAGACGACTTGATGAACAGTATCGTCAGGTCGAGCACTCGATTGGTCAAAGGATGAATGATTTGCTAGAAGCATTACGGAGTAACAATGATACACAGACCAGAATGCTCGAGTTATTGGTTAGTAAAGCCTTCGAAGATGGCCCGGGTGGCCAACCTCGGCAGCTCTCGGAGATGTGTCCCATACCAGCCGAGAGAGGGTCCGCTCGGCCGCAACCAGTTACCTTGGAAAGAAGGGGACCAGGAAACAGATCCGAGGGACCGAGCCAGGGAGAAGAAGCCGCTTCCGTGAACATGACCGAGGTCCAAAGAATGATTGATTCGGCCTTGAAGAAAGGGCCGAAGTTTCCAAAATTCATTCATCCATACCCAGCTTACGTAGAAAGGTTCGAATACCCACGAGGGTTTAAGATCCCTGATTTCAGCCTCTTTGCCGGGGAATCGTCTTTGTCCTCATTAGAACATGTAGCTCGTTTCACAGCGCAGTGTGGGGACGTCAATAACGACTTCTACAAACTACGTTTGTTCAATTTTTCATTGACAGGCTCCGCCTTCGCCTGGTACATTAATCTTCCACCCAATTCTGTGTAGAGTTGGGAAGAGTTGGTCGAAAAATTCCATGAACAATTCTATTGGCCAGGGATAGAGATGTCCGTATCATCCTTGGCCAGGATGGCTCAAGCATCCGACGAATCTCCAATGGAGTATCTAACAAGGTTCAAGTCGGCCAGGAATTGGTGCCGAGTACCACTCCCCGAAGTGGAATTCGTCAGGATTGCTCTCAACGGATTAGACGTGGAGTACAAAAAGAAGTTCTTGGGGGCAAACATTCGCGATATGTACGAACTTGCTCAACACGTCGAACAGTATGATTATCTGCTCCGAGAAGAAAAGATATCAAAATCGCCTTCACGGGGCACGTTGTATAAGAACCCCACGGTTAGCTATGCCTCTACCGAAAGCGGGGACCATCAGTGTGTTAGTGTGGACGCGGCCGAGATAGTCATAGACAAGCCGTACGTCTGCAAGGCTCTGGCTCAAGTAAATGGCAAAGACACCAAAGCCCATTCGGCCGTCGAGGAAATGAATAAGTCTTCGAAAGTCTATACTTTCGACATTACCAAGGCCGATGCAATTTTTGATCAATTATTGGCAGCAAAGATCATCAAGCTTCGGCCAGGACATATTATCCCTAAGGCCGATGAATTGAAGGGAAAGGTATACTGTAAGTATCATAACTCTAATAAGCATGCAACCAATAATTGTGTCGTATTCCGGGATACAATCCAAAGTTGGATCGAGAAAGGAAAGTTGAAATTTCCAGAAAAGCAGATGGCGGTCGACGTCAATCCCTTCCCGTCAACAACAATTGGTATGGTGGATGCTCATCTTCCAAAAAACAAAGGGAAGGCCGAATACGTCCCGGTGCAGCATATCCGTAAAGGGAATGGTCGAACAAGGCTGAAAATCGATCTCTTTTCGAATGTACCACCCACGGAACAATCGGGACCACCTGCCTGCGAGCTTACGACGAGGTCAAACACCGACGATTCTCATGGATCAAAGATTTTATGTGACCATTGTAAAACACCCGTTGAGCCGAGAAGAGAACATCTTCAACACCACCCAAGGCCCTTACCGCGCCAGTGACATCACCAAAGGAAGTTGGTCCGCGACGTCAAGTGTTCGATCGACTCGGCCCACAAGTACGGCCGAAAGACCAGGCCTCAGTCAGGCGGCGTCTTGACTTCGACGTGCCTTTCTATAATGAGGATTACTACTCGCACAATACCAACAGTTCCAGCTCGTCAGCCGATCGCAAAACCTTCAAACCACCCAGAACATCGGATCAACGCTGGTACAGTTACAACTCCCCGACTGGTTTATATACAGCGCTGTCTAAGTCCCAAAAACGTCGCCGTCAACGAATTGATTGCATGGCTCGGCGACGAGAAGCGCAGGCCAGCACTGCCAACCAGTGGCAACCAAAGAAGGCCGCGGAAAGCATAAGTAAACGGCCAACCCCAACTATCATGACCGAATTGGCCGAAGGGAAGCAAGTAGCCGCTGCCGGTTTTGAAACCACCGTTGAGGATACTGAGAAACGTATCAAAATCCTTCTCCGGCCTGGGGAAACGAGAGCTCGTCTAGAACACTTCACACAAGAGGCCGAAAGGAAACTTTCCCCATTACCACCACGCGAACCGTTTATCAAAGTACGGCGCAACCTACATCCCCCATTCCTCGGTGAATCCTTGGCATACATGCGAGAATTTCATAAAAAATACTCCGCCAATGACTTGTACGGACTACCCAAAGCATGTCAGGAAGCCCTCGACCTCGCTCTCACTTGCCCTGATGCCGAGCAGATCATTCAGAAAACTTCTGATCCAGCAATTAAAGCAAGATTCCAACATATACGGGAGGCTCGGGTACTTGGTTTTGAAGTCGATCCCTATACAGATATCGACACCTCCGAATTACCTTTTTCGCTCGATGACCTTCAGCATTTGCGCTATCATTTCGAAGTTTTTTCGGCTGTATCACTCTTCGGCCTCACGGCCGACGAGGAAAAACGGATAGCACGTTTGGATGCATATCTGGACACGAGGAACGCCCGTATTGCCTATGAGGAACGAGCCCGTATAACGAAGGACCAACCTAAGTCTTCAACAGTCCACATGGTCGAGGAAAATAGCCCACCCACACTCGACCTGGTTAATACGTCTCGGATACCGGCTCTTACCGAGGAACTCAAAAGTTTGATCGAGGATGTTCCGCCGACCGATGCTATGGTTAGTTCCGCAGAAGACGACGACCACGATCCAATGGGTCCCTCGATCCTCGAAGAAATGGAGATCAGTATGGTCCACGTCTTACCAGCCGAATTCCAACCAAGTACCCCCCAGTCGAATTTCTTGGATGGGGATGTGGTCGCCGAGGAGGCAACACAAGTCGATTTCGTCGCAAACGACGACGACCGAGAAACCCGAAGCACGGACAACCTCAAGGCAGCTTTGGCCGAGCTATTTCCTCGCTCCCCTTCGATTAATCTCCAACACCTGAAGCCGTTGTACATCACGGCTCACATCGAAGGATTCCCTATTTCCAAAGTGTTTGTCGACTGTGGAGCCACTGTCAACATTATGCCAATATCTGTCATGAAGGCTTTGCGCCGTTCTGATAATGAACTCATTCCGTCAGGGATCACTATGAGCAGCTTCGTTGGTGACAAGTCTCAGACCAAAGGAGTGCTACCATTGGAAGTTAGCATTGCCGGTCGTCAACACATGACGGCATTCTTCATAATTGATTCCAAGACCGACTATAACGCATTACTCGGCCGAGACTGGATCCACCAAACCAGTTGCATTCCTTCATCACTGTACCAAGTTCTCATCTTTTGGGACGGCAAATCAGTCACCGTCCATCCAGCCGATAATCAACCATTTGAGACCAACATGATTCAGGCTCGCTATTATGACGATCACGTCGGCTACATCACCCTCCAAGGTCTTAACGAGGATGGGCGGCCGATGCGAATTTCAGTGCAGAAAGTGATTGAGGTCGGCGCCGAGACTGTCCAACAGGATTCGGCGAGACTTGGCTTGGCAGATTTAGTCCCCAATGCCGATGATTGAGTACACCAAACAAGAACAGCGTCAGGCCGCGGTTTCATCAACGATGGAACGTCTGCTGGCCCATTGGTACGCCATTACCAAGCAACCGCATTCTGGCATTAATTTAATTGAATTTTTGGCCGAAGCAGATGACGGCCCTGTTTTGTCTCTCGAGAAAGTTCGGGCTGCACCGGCCGAACTCGAGGATCATCGGCCTCAAGTCAAGGACCCATTAGAGGAAGTTAACGTAGGCACGGCCGATGATCCTCGCATATTGTTTATAAGCGCGTTACTCCCACCGACCACGAAGGCCGAACTCCGTAAGTTACTCCAGGAATTTAAAGATTGCTTTGCGTGGAGTTACCATGAAATGCCAGGCCTCGATCGAAACTTGGTCGAACATGAGCTACGCATCAGAGACGGTTGTAAGCCTTTTCGACAACCCCCTCGCTGATTCTCGACCGAGTTACAACTCGGCATTAAGGAAGAATTGGTTCGGCTTCTCAAGGCCGGATTTATTAGGACCGCTCGGTACGTCGAATGGTTGGCCAATATCGTCCCAGTGTTGAAGAAAAACGGTGCCCTCCGCATTTGCACCGATTTCCGTAACCTGAATCTGGCGACTCCCAAGGACGAATATACAATGCCAATTTCAGATTTGCTCATTGATGCTGCAGCTAATCATGAACTACTGTCTTTTATGGACGATCATGCGGGATACAACCAGATTTTCATCGCCGAAGCCGACGTCCACAAAACGGCTTTCCGTTGCCCAGGGGCACTAGGCACGTACGAATGGGTAGTCATGCCATTCGGCCTCAAGAATGCCGGCGCCACATACCAACGAGCCATGAATATGATCTTCCACGACTTAATTGGGACCATCGTCGAAGTTTATATCGACGATGTGGTGGTAAAGTCGAAACGCCGCCAAACACACCTGGATGACCTACGACAAGCGTTCCTTCGCATGCGCAAGAATAATCTCAAGATGAACCCAGCCAAGTGTGCTTTCGGTGTTTCGGCCGGTAATTTCCTAGGGTTTTTGGTGCACCATCGCGACATCGAAGTCGACGCCAATAAAGCCCGCGCCATCATTAGCGCCCCACCTCCCACAACAAAGAAACAGTTGCAGTCGTTACTCGGGCAGATCAACTTCCTACGCCGTTTCATCGCCAATTCGGCCAGTAAAATGAAGGCATTCTCTACTCTCCTCAAACTTAAGGATACCGATAAATTTGTTTGGCGCGAAGAACATCAGAGTGCATTCATGCAGATCAAGGTGGCCCTTTCGACCCCACCCGTGCTGGTTCCACCTTGTCGCACCAAACCCCTCAAATTATACATTTCGGCAGCCGCCGAATCCATTGGTTGTCTCCTCGCGCAAGACAACAACGTCGGTCGTGAGCAAGCTATCTTTTATCTTAGCCGAAATCTGAATGCACCAGAGCTCAATTACTCACCGGTCGAAAAACTTTGCTTAGCTTTGTTTTTTGCCGCGTCCAAGCTTCGGCATTACATGCTCCCATCAGTTACGCAGGTCATCGCCCAGACAGACGTAATTCGTTACATGCTCACTCGGCCTATCGTTAAAGGCCGAATCGGGAAATGGACACTCGCCTTATCCGAATTTAGCCTGCAGTACGTTCCCCAAAAAGCGGTCAAGGGGCAGGCTCTCGCCGATTTCTTAGCCCAGCACCCTTCCCCATATGGTTTTGAAGGGGGCGATGTCGACATCGGTCTAGTCACCACACGCGATAACCATTAGACTATGCATTTTGATGGATCCAGTACTTCGACCTCGGCAGGTGTCGGCATCGCAATTCAGTCGCCCGACCACTGCCGATGTTACTTCTCTCTCAAGTTGGATTTCAGCTGCACAAACAATCAGGCCGAATATGAAGCCCTCATTATCGGTCTCCACGTTTTACACGATCTACGGGCCTCCCGTGTTCTTGTCCTCGGTGATTCCGAACTTGTGATTAACCAATTGAACGGCATTTTTCGTTGCATGAGTTGTACTTTGGCGCCATATCACATGGTCGCCACCTACCTGGCCGAGTCATTCGAACGGATCACGTTTGAACATATTTCACGAATCCACAACACCGATGCCGATGAACTCGCCCAGATCGCCTCCGGAGCACAACTCATGGGGGGCAAACTCGGCCGCATCGCGGCCACAGACCTGCAATTGTACCCGGCCTTGATCAATCGGCAGACTCTCCAGCGCACACATGTAATACGTACCAGGGTAATGTCGCTCCCATCCCTACTAGAACGAGGAGACCCCGTAGAAATATGTGCCGTCGAGGTAGAACCAGATGATTGGAGAAAAACGATGTTACGGTACCTCGATAATCCCAACGGAAAACACGACCGGAGAACGAAGGTCCTCGCCACGAATTACGTGTCGTATCAAAATGAATTATATTGCAAGGGCGAGGATGGGTTACTGCTATTGTGCCTCGGCCCAGACGAGGCTGCCCAAGCAATGGCCGAGGTACATGAAGGAATTTGCGGAGCACACCAGTCTGGACGAAAGATGCGTTGGTTGCTCCGACGACACGGTTACTTTTGGCCCAGTATATTAAAGGATTGCATCGAATACGCACGGAGATGCGTACCATGCCAAATTCATGGACACGTACAGAGAGCCCCGGCCGAATTGCTACATTCGGTCACCAAACCATGGCCGTTCAGAGGTTGGGCAATGGACGTGATTGGCAAAATCACGCCATCATCGGGGGCAGCGAAACACGCGTGGATTATGGTAGCAACTGACTATTTCACTAAATGGGTCGAGGCAAGGTCATACGCCGAATTAACAGCCAAGGAGGTATGCAATTTCGTAGAGGAAAATATTGTGACCAGATTCGGCGTGCCAGAAACGATCATAACTGATAATGGCACTATCTTCACGGCTGATAGGTTTAAGGAATACGCAGCAAGTTTGAACATCCGACTCGAGCAATCTACGCCGTATTACCCACAGGCAAACGGGCAGGCCGAGGCAAGCAATAAAGTGTTGATCGGCATCCTTGAAAAAATGGTAAAAGAGAAACTTGGGTTGTGGCACTTAAAGTTAAATGAAGCGTTATGGGCATACCGAACTTCACCCCGCTCGGCCACTGGAACCACTCCTTACGCGTTAACTTACGGACACGATGCCATGTTACCGGTCGAGTTGAGTATAAGTTCGTTACGAGTAATCGAGCAGAGTGACTTGTTCAGTATTGAATATTGTCAAGCGATGCGGCAGGAATTAGAAGATTTAGAAGAAAGTCGAATCGACGCGAGTAACTTATTGGTAGCACAAAAGAAAATTGCCGAACGAGCGTATAACCAGCGTGTAAGACAAAAAACGTTCGGCGAAGGAGAATTGGTTTGGCAAACTGTGTTGCCTGTTGGGATTAAGGACCCAAGATTTGGGAAGTGGTCGCCGAATTGGGAAGGGCCATTCGTCGTTCACAAAGTCCTCGGCAAGGGGGCATATCATCTAAGAGATCGGACGGGCTCGGTTCATAAATTACCGATTAATGGAAAGTTTTTAAAGAAGTACTATCCAATTACATGGGAAATGCAAGAGTAAGACTATTGCATTGATAGCAAAACGATCATTGTATTGATAGCAAAAAGATTATTACAAAAACAATACAAATACAATGATGGGCTCCTAAGGGGTCGAGGGGAAGAAAGTCTCGAGGGCAGCTTTTAGCTCCAGCCACTTCGCTTCGCTCAAAATTATCTCAGCCTGCCGTGTCTTCTTGTTGCATTGCAGCTGCTGGATACGCCGTGCACCGGCAGCGAAGGCCGTCAGCCGAGCCTTGTTAGCCTCGAAGTCTTTCTCGAGCTCGGAAGCAGCGGCCGCCCTTTGCTGTCGAAGGACAGAAATCTGACGCTCAAGGTCAGAGATCTGGCGATCAAACTCGGTCAGCTTCGCTTTCCTTGCTTTGATTGCCTCCAACTCCACTCAGCCAGCCTCCTGCGCGACCTTGGCCACCTTCAGGTCATCCTCGGCTTGCAGTGCTCGCTCAAAGATAAGAAAGTGGTGCCGAGTCCGCTCCAGGAGATCGGTAAGGAAAGAGATGCCCTCCGGGCTCAGGTGACCACCGCTGGCGAGGTCGTTGAGACACTCTCCAACAGAGTCAAGACCCTGGCATCGGAGAACTTGGGAGGCAGTGAGAGAAAGAACTTCGCGCAGCTTCACGAAGACTTCGGCCTCGGGCATGGCTCCTGCTGGTTCGGCAGGAGCAGCGGAGGAGCCGGCCTCACCGGTCGTGCTTTGGAGTAGAGCGTCAAGCTCCAACTTCCATGATGGCTGCACATAAGAGGAAATTTTTGTGAAGAATAGTAAAAACATCGTGATATAGTGCATAAAGGAAAAAGGGGATTGTTTTAGACCTGCCGAGAGGAGACTTCGGCCATGCCCTCTGGGTCATTGCTCGAACCCAGGGAACTTAATGGCCGAGCCTAGTGCCTTAGACCGCTACGCAATTCACGCGGCCGATGGAGGTTATCTACATTTGATGGCCACGACGGCGGCCAGGAAATATAAACAACACCCCTCGGCGCATAAAATTGCCGGTGAAATGACCGTTCGGGCACCTGACATTTAATAATTTTTAAGAACATGTCATGGAAAAGTAATAAGAAAAAGTGAAGACTTACGTAGGTCGAGGAGACTTCCTGCGGGGGAATGGGGAGGTCTTCGTCCTGCGGGTGGATCGGCGACTCGGCCGTGGCCTCAGGATCGGCCAAGGGTCTCTTGCCGCGATCCGCCGCAGAAGGGATCGGGCGAGCGGTCGCCTCAACCACCGGAGGATGAACGGGAGGAGAGTTGACTGGTCGGCGCCGGCGTTCCAGGGGGACCTCTCCGCTCTCGCTCTCGACATCCTGAACAAAAAGAAACTTTTGCATCATGACCAAAAACCGAAAGGAACAAGGGAGAGAAATAGGGTTATACCTCCAGAACGACCGTCGGAGAAGAGGGTCCCTCGACCGGTGCTGCCGACCTCCCCGCGGCAGGCGTCACGACCGGCTCCGAGGCTGGGGCTGGTGCGCCGATGGGGGCGGCCGTTGATAGGAGCATATTTAGGCGACTTACTTAGCTTGTTTTCGTGCATCTATGTTGTTAATTCATAGTTGTTTTAGTAGTTTAAGCCATTTTCGTGTGTTTTTAGGTTCATATGGCTAAGGAAGCAAAAAGATGCATTTTGGAGCATTTTGGAGCAAAATTGGGCTTGGAATGGATAGCATATGATTGGAGCCAAAGTGTTGGACGAATTTGAAGGCCTTGTATTCATTTTGGACATAAAACAAAGGGCCTAGCCCATTCTCTCTTAAACCAACCCCAAGGCCATGCATTTTCTTCCAATTCCAAAGCCCACAATCACTTCAAAAGCCATGCAAAGAACCATCCATTCCATCAAAAACAATCCATCAATTCACATGCAAAACCACCATTAACACACATGCACCCAAACAAAGCCAACCTAGCTAACCCTACATGCATTCTTTATGCAACTTTTCATCATTCCACCATTCATTCTTTATTCCAGAAACAAGTCACATGCATTTCCACCTTCCTACTCCATCATTTCACCACATTCTCCCTCTTTAACTCATTTCATTATTCATTCACTTTGCATTCATTCAATTCCACCCCACATGCACCCTTTATTCTTCATCATTGCAACCATGACACATTTACACCAACAAAACAACTCCCATGCCATGGCCTACTCATATTCCCATTTCCTTTCCAACATCTCACATGCATTTCCACCTTCCTACTTCATCATTTCACCACATTCTCCCTCTTTAATTCCACATGCATTCACTTCATCATTACACCACCACTCATTCTTTAATTCCACATGCAATTCTTCATCATTCCTTCACACAAATGCTTAAACAAACATCCATATGTTCCCTCCACTCCTCCTATAAATACCCTTGCATTCCCATTCATTCAAATCATCTCATTCACAACACAACACACCACAAACACTTCCTTAGCCTTGAGTTTCTCTCCCTTAGAATCCAAAAACCATCTTCCATTTCCACCACTCCTCATCCATTTCCATAATTTCCCAACACTTCCATCCCCCCAACCAACTATCCCTAGACCTTATGCTACAATAAAGAGGAAGATAAGAGGGCCTAAACGTTCATACAATTCAAGATTGAGTTGTTGGAATGTTTAGGCGTTTCTTTGATTTCAATGTTTAATTTCAATTCTCTTTGTTTTGTACGTATGAGGAAATAAACCCCCTTTAGCTAGGGGGTGATTCGAAATATATGTTTATGCTTGCATTATGATTTGAGTACTTCTAATTACGTTTCATAAGTTGTGAATTCAATTTGTTTAACTATTTGATTGATAACCTATTTATGTATGTTTATTGAGAGTCGACGCTTAATTTTCATGCATGAATTTGACGCTAGAATATAAGTAAGTTTCACGTAATAGTTATGAACTTATATTCACAAGTAGTGGAGGTTGCTTATAAACAATCGCGTTAAACAAATTATTGGCATAAGTTTCATGCAATCATAGTAACGAATGCCTCGTCAACACTTACAGTTTTCATGATGCTTAATGATTCTTGCTTGTATCTCTATTATGCAATTCATGTAGGGAACTTGTGAGGAATGCTTTGGGTTGTCGTATGCAATCATCCAATTCATTAACTTAAGGAAAACTTGACGGTTAATTTAAGCGGACCTAATTAACCCGGGGCGTTGAGAATTCATGGTTTATTGAAAAGCAATTAGAAATCATTTTGTATGCAAGTATAACATGTGTGGAGATGAACCCCTTAGCTAGCTTCCCATCCATTCATTTCCGTCACATTCATCTTTACAATATATTTTGTTTCCAAGTATCCATTTTATTTCAATTTTCGTCCAAATCCAATCCCCCTTTATTTTGTTTAAGTTTTAGTCTAAGTCTTTCTTACTTTAGTTTTGTTTTCTTCGCATTAATTAGTGTTTTAAACTTGTTTTTACGTTTTTGAAGTAAAATCCAAGTGGTTAACAATCCCTCCTAATCCCCGGTCCAGAACGATCCCTACTTATACTTATACTACAATTGTCAAAAAGAGGGTTTAATTTGTGTGCGTACAAATTTCGCATCAGCCGTGGCCTCAGGAGAAGAGACGGCCGGTGGAGTCGAGACGACCGGCAAAGGAGGAGAGCCGGCGGGTGCGGCCGTCCCTGTGGTATCACTAAGGACGACATGAATTTCCCGATCGCCCTTCTTCGCCAATTTCTTGACGCGTTTGGAAGGGCGAGGGGCATCAACCTCCGGCTCGACCTCTCGGTGGGGGCGTTTGGCCGGGGCTGCCCTCTCGGTGGCGATGGGCTTCGGCACCTTCTTCGCCTTCGCCACCGCGGCGACCACCTCTACCCTCCTCGGCACACGACTCCCTGAAGGGCAAGGTGATTAGTAACAAGGCTCAAGATATATATATAAAAAAAAAAATAAAAAAAAAGAGAAAAAGAAAAAGTAAAGGCGGAAAGACTACCTTGGGCCGGCTCCTTAGGTTGAGCCGAGGACGTCGACCGAGGACGGTCGCCGAAGATCTTCTTCACCAGATCTTCGGCCGGGGACCCGAAGAAGTCGCCAGTGTACTCCTCCCACCAGTCCCCGAAGGTGTCGGTTGCCAGAGACTCAGGAACCGCCGGCCGGATCCGAAACTTCCTGCACTTTGATGCGAGAATTATACGCGCACAAATTAAACCCTCTTTTTGACAATTGTAGTATGGATGTAAGTAGGGATCGTTCTGGACCGGGGATTAGGAGGGATTGTTAACCACTTGGATTTGACTTCAAAAACGTAAAAACAAGATAAAACACTAAACTAGACTCAAAGAATGTGAAACTAAACGTTAAAACACTAAGACAAACCAAAAGACTCAAAATGCTTTAAAAACACAAACTAAATTGATTTCTAACTAAATTGAACAATAAAGTAAAGGGGGATTGGATTTTGACGACTTTAAACTAAAAATGGAAACTTGGAAATAAAACAAATTGTAAATATGGATTTGACGGAAATGAATGGATGGGAAGCTAGCTAAGGGGTTCATCTCCACATATGTTATACTTGCATACAAAACGATGTCTAACAGTTAAACAAATAGGTTATCAATCAAACAGTTAAACAAATAGGTTATCAATCAAACAGTTAAACAAAGCGTTCATTCTTAATAAACATACATAAATAGGTTATCAATCAAACAGTTAAACAAATTGAATTCACAACTTATGAAACGTAATTAAAAGTAATCAAATCATATTACAAACATAAACATAGTTTCGAATTACCCCCTAGCTAAAGGGGGTTTAGTTCCTCATAACTTTGAAATCAAAGAAACACCTAAACATTCCAACAACTCAAAACTTTGAATTGTATCAACGTTTAAGCACTCTTTTCTTCCATTTCTCATACGTACAAAACAAAGAGAATTAAAATGAAACTTTGAAATCAAAGAAACACCTAAACATTCCAACAACTCAAAACTTGAATTGTATGAACGTTTAGGCACTCTTCTCTTCCTCGTTGTTGTAGCACAAGGTTTAAGGATAGGTTGGTTGGGGGGATGGAAGTGTTGGGGAATTATGGAAATGGATGAGGATTGGTGGAAATGGAAGATGGTTGTGGTGTGTTATGTATGAAATGAGATGATTTTTGAATGAATGAATGCAAGGGTATTTATAGGAGGAGTGGAGATGTATATGGCTATTTGTTTAAGGTGTTTGTGGTTGCAATGATGAAGAATTGCATGTGGAAATAAAAGGGAAAATGTGGTGAAATGATGAAGTAGGAAGGTGGAAATGCATGTGAGATGTTGGAAAGGAAATGGGAATATGAGTAGGCCATGGCATGGGAGTTGTTTTGTTGGTGTAAATGTGCCATGGTTGCAATGATGAAGAATAAAGGGTGCATGTGGGGTGGAATTGAATGAATGCAAAGTGAATGAATAATGAAATGAGTTAAAGAGGGAGAATGTGGTGAAATGATGAAGTAGGAAGGTGGAAATGCATGTGACTTGTTTGTGGAATAAAGAATGAATGGTGGAAATGTGAGTGAATGATGTGCATGTGTGTGAATGCATGTGTTGATTTAAAGAATAGGTATGCATGTGAATTAGTTTGGAAAGAGGTGAGTGTGCATGTGAGATGAAATGCATATGTTTGAAATGTGTAGATAAGTGATAAATGAATGATATGTGGTGAGTGATAAGTGAATGAAAATGATAAGTGATAAGTGAATGGAAGTGATAAGTGAAAGGTTTGATAAGTGATAAATGAATGATATGTGGTGATAAATGAATGATATGTGGTGAGTGATAAGTGAATAGAAGTGATAAGTGATAAATGGACTAGTTTAAAGGGCTAGGGTTTAAGTACATAGAATGGGCCTAAAATAGGTTGGTTTGCATGGCATAATATGTTTGATTGGGCTAGAGGTTTTCCATGGCTCAAAGGATTTGTTTGATTGGGCTAGGCCCTTTGTTTGATGTCCCCAAAGAGCATACAAGGCTTCAATTTCGTCCATCCTCTTTACTCCATGATTAAGCTATCCAATCCATGCCCAAAAGTGCCCCAAATAGCCTCAAAATGCACTTTCTTGCTCCCTAAGCCCTTAGAACCTGAAAACACACAAAAGAAGCATAAGGACTAAAATAACTATGAATTACCAACATAGATGCACGAAAACAAGCTAAGTAAGTCGCCTAAATATGCTCCTATCACACTTCTCTTGGAACTCCTGGTCGGACGCCTTGCACTCCCTCTCAGAGGAGCCGGTAAGACGTCCCCGACTCAGGAGTGACCGAGAAGCAAGCAGGGGGACTGGACTGCCCTGGAGGTAGCCGAGCTGCCGGGCGACAAAATTGGGGTGGTAGACCTCCCAGCCCGCTCGGCGGGCATCACAACCCAGTGGGAGGTCACGCGCCACAACGAACGACCTCCATCGTTGACGAATGTCCGCGTCCTCGGACGCGGCCCACGTTGCCATAGGAAGCCCGAGCGAGGAAGGGTACTCCTGGCGCCGGCACACCAGGAACTCATCATCCGAGAGGACGTCGAGGCTGAAGAAGTGTTTGAAGACCTCGTCGGCTCGGTGGGGAGGCGCCGGTCGCGAGGCCAGTTGGGGGCCGAGGGCGGCCGTTTGATAGGAGCATATTTAGGCGACTTACTTAGCTTGTTTTCGTGCATCTATGTTGTTAATTCATAGTTATTTTAGTCATTTATGCTTCTTTTGTGTGTTTTCAGGTTCTAAGGGCTTAGGGAGCAAGAAAGTGCATTTTGAGGCTATTTGGGGCACTTTTGGGCATGGATTGGATAACTTAATCATGGAGCAAAGAGGATGGACGAAATTGAAGCCTTGTATACTCTTTGGGGACATCAAACAAAGGGCCTAGCCCAATCAAACAAATCCTTTGAGCCATGGAAAACCTCTAGCCCAATCAAACATATTATGCCATGCAAACCAACCTATTTTAGGCCCATTCTATGTACTTAAACCCTAGCCCTTTAAACTAGCCTTATTATCACTTACATTCACTTATCACTCACCACATATCATTCATTTATCACTTAACATATCATTCATTCATCTCCTTATCATAACCATACACTCATCTACTTATCATAACCATACACCTATCACTTATCACTTATCACAACAACAACCTAGCACATGCACTCCCATTCTTTAACCCAATTCCTTTCCAACATCTCACATGCATTTCCACCTTCCTACTTCATCATTTCATCACATTCTCCCTCTTTAATTCCACATGCATTCACTTCATCATTACACCACCATTCATTCTTTATTCCACATACACTCATCATCACACAACCTAGCTAACCCTACATGCATTATTTATTAACTCTTCATCATGCATAAACATTTTAAATCATAAAAAAAACCAACCAAAACCGTGCATTACTACCATCACTTTCCAACATTTCTCATTTCATTATTCATTCACTTTGCATTCATTCAAGTCTTCCACATGCACTTATTCTTTCATCATTGCACCACCAATTCAACACATGCATTCACACATCAACAACATCACCCTTGTGCCATGTTTCCCCCTTTGTTCCCACCCATCACATGCATTTCCACCTTGGTCATGCTTTCCCATTTCATTATTCATTCACTTTGCATTCATTCAATTCCACCCCACATGCACCCTTTATTCTTTCATCATTCACAACACAACACAACACCACAAACACCTTAAACAAATAGCCATATACATCTCCACTCCTCCTATAAATACCCTTGCATTCATTCATTCACATATCATCTCATTCACAACACAACACACCACAAACACTTCCTTAGCCTTGAGTTTCTCTCCCTTAGAATCCAAAAACCATCTTCCATTTCCACCACTCTTCATCCATTTCCATAATTTCCCAACACTTCCATCCCCCCAACCAACTATCCCTTAGTCCTTGTGCCACAATAAAGAGGAAGATAAGAGGGCCTAAACGTTCATACAATTCAAGATTGAGTTGTTGGAATGTTTAGGTGTTTCTTTGATTTCAAAGTTTCATTTTAATTCTCTTTGTTTTGTACGTATGAGAAATGGAAGAAAAGAGTGCTTAAACGTTCATACAATTCAAAGTTTTTAGTTGTTGGAATGTTTAGGTGTTTCTTTGATTTCAAAGTTATGAGGAAATAAACCCCCTTTAGCTAGGGGGTGATTCGAAACTATGTTTATGTTTGTAATATGATTTGATTACTTTTAATTACGTTTCATAAGTTGTGGATTCAATTTGTTTAACTGTTTGATTGATAACTTATTTATGTATGTTTATTGAGAGTGCACACTTAATTTTCATGCATGAATATGACGCTAGAATATAAGTGAGTTTCACCTAATAGTTACGAACTTATATTCACAAGTAGTGGAGGTTGCTTATAAACAATCGCGTTAAACATATTCTTGGCATAAGTTTCATGCAATCATAGTAACGAATGCCTCGTCAACACTTATAGTTTTCATGATGCTTAATGATTCTTGCTTGTATCTCTATTATGCAATTCATGTAGGGAACTTGTGAGGAATGCTTTGGATTGTCGTATGCAATCATCCAATTCATTAACTTAAGGAAAACTTGACGGTTAATTTAAGCGGACCTAATTAACCCGGGGCGTTGAGAATTCATGGTTTATTGAAAAGTAATTAGAAATCGTTTTGTATGCAAGTATAACATGTGTGGAGATGAACCCCTTAGCTAGCTTCCCATCCATTCATTTCCGTCAAATCCATATTCACAATTTGTTTTGTTTCCAAGTATTTATTTTAGTAAATTCGTCCAAATCCAATCCCCCCTTATTTTGTTTAAGTTTTAGTCTTAATCTTTCTTATTTTTAGTTTTGCATTCTTTGAGCATTAAATATTGTTTTATATTGTGTTTTTACGTTTTTAAGTCAAATCCAAGTGATTAACAATCCCTCCTAATCCCCGGTCCAGAACGATCCCTACTTATACACTTCACTACAATTGACAAAAAGAGGGTTTAATTTGTGTGCGTATCATTCTCGCATCACCGTTCGGTCGAAGGCAGGAACCTCCGGTCGAAGGGTGGAAAAGTAGACCTGCAGCCAGAGTTGGAACACCCAGAGGGGTCCGTTCTGGTGCGGGTCAATCTTGCCAATGGTCGCCTCAATGATAGGCGCATATTCATGCGACTTAATTAGCTTGTTCTCGTGCATTTATGTTGTGTTTACTTATCTATTTCAGTGTTTAAGGCCACTTTTGTGTATTTTCAGATTATAAGGCCAAAGTGTGCAAGAAGATGCAAATTGGAGTCTTTTGGAGCGAAAGAGGAATGAATGAGTTGAAGACTTGAAGAAACGACGAATTCCTACGCCAACGATGAATTCTTACCAAAACGAAGAATCCTACTCAAACAAGGCTTCCTATTTTAGGAAAGTTGACCCTAAGTTTCCCGTTTTGGTAACCTTTCCTAATCTTAAACGTCCGCATTTTCTAGCCACTTTGAAGTCCTTGTAGGCGCTTTAGGACACAAAACCAAGGCCCTAGCCGCACCCTTTAATCTTTCCCTCTTTAATTTCTGATTTTATTTCCTAATTCAAGAAGCCTTTGAATTTATTTTAGTTAATAAAAATAAACTAGGGTTTAAATTTCTAAAACCCTAGGGTTTCCACCAATTAGCCGCATATATTTTCCCAAAATAAAAAAACCAATCAGCCGAAATTCTTTCCCATTATTCACCCTAGAACCCGTGCATTCCATAACCTAATATTCCATTCATTCATTTTTCTTTAATCAGCCACTTTTTCTCCCATTATCAAACAAACAGCCGCAAGACCATTCCACTAACCCTAATAGAATAATCAGCCATTCTTGGCCATTATTCATTCAAAAACAGCCGCAGCTTTATGGCACCATTTTCCAATCCATCCCGCAGCCACCAGTTTTGATATTTTTTCTTTTTCTGCCGTGAATACCATCCCAGCCTTCCCCCATCTTCACGCAGCCACCATCACCCAAAAAGAACCTACAGCCGCACCACCCCACTTCCCTAACCCATCACACATATTCTCCCCAAAAACCTCACTGCCGCAACAAGGAGAAAAGGAAAAAGAGGAGCTTGGACGCGCCGAAATTCGCGTGGATTCGTTGGGCGTTTTAGGTGTAATCCATCCTTTGTTCTTTATGTTTAAATTCAATTTTATTTTTCTTGTTGTGACCATGAGAGGCTAAAATCCCCCTAGTTAGCTAGGGGGTAATTCGAAACCATGTTTATGCTTGCAATATGAATTGATTACTTTTGGTTGGAATTTCATAAGTTGTGGATTCAATTCGTTCATCTATTTGATTGATAACTTATTTGTGTATGTTGATTGAGAGTGCACGCTTAATTTTCATGCATGAATATGATGCTAGATTATGAGGGAGTTTCACCTAATAGTTACAATCTTATAATCACAAGTAGTGAAGGTCGCTTGAAAACGATCGCGTTGAATGAATTCTTAGCATAAGTTTCATGCAATTCATAGTAACGAATGCTTCGTCAATGCTTATGTTTTTCATAGAACTTAATGATTCTTGCTTGTATCTCTATTATGCAATTCATGTAGGGAACTTGTAGGGAATGTTTTGGGTTGTCGTATGCAATCATCCAACTTAATAACTTGTGGAAAAACTGATGGTTAATTAGTGCAATTCACAGTTAACTTGGGGCGTTGAGTATTTATAATTTATCGAAAGTCCAACTGAAAATCAAATTGTATGCAAGTGTGACATGTGTGGAGAAGAACCTTCTAGCTAGCATTCATCCATATTTTCATCACATTCATATTTACATTCTGCCTTTAAGTTACAATCTGTGCATTTTAATTAATTTCGTCAAAACCTCAATCCCCCTTTACCTTAGTGTCTAATTTAGTTAGAAAGTGTCCTAATTTGTGTTTATAAGTATTTTGTATTCTTTGAGTCTTTTGGTTTGTTTTAGTGTTTTATTGTTTAGTTTTGCATTCTTTGAGTCTAGTTTAGTGTTTTTAACGTTTGTTTTACGTTTTTGAGTCAGTGTCCAAGTGATTTAGTAATCCCTCCTAATCCCCGGTCTAGAACGATCCCTACTTGCATCTTTACTACAATTGTCACAAGAGGGTTTTAATTTGTGTGCTTACTTAGTTCGCATCAATCTTGCCAATGGTCGCCTCAACCAGGCAACGGAAGAGGTTGGCGAGTATGGCTGGACTGAGCGCCAGCAAGCGACCATTGGCCAGTGCCTGTGCCACTGGCATGTTCTCCACCAGGCACTTGTTCGACCTGGTACAACAGACGAATTTGTTGTACTAGTAGAAGAGGAAGGCCTCGTGCTCTCCCTTCCTCAGGCCCTCCTCGCCTCGACCGGCGAAATGCAGAATGAGGGTATTGTAGTTGAAGAAGTTGTTGTGGAGTTTGTGAACTTCTTCCCTTGAGGGCTCCCGATCGCCCCGGCTCAGTGTTTCGACGGCCCTTTCGTCGAATAGCGCCTTCAGGTCGAGAGGAGAAGGGTATCCAGAAAGGGCGGCGTCAATGGGAAGGCCGGTCGGGGAAGTCCCAAGGATGGCCGAGACGTCGAGGACTGTAGGGCCGAGGGGGCCGAAAGGCAAGACCATGGTGTTGGTGGCCGAACACCATAGACTCATGGCCGCCAGGAGCAGCTCCTTATCCATGGCAATCTCCATGGTTGACAGCATAATGGCATCATAGATGCCAAGGGCCTTCCACTCCTTGGAGAAGAAGGTGCTCATCCGGTCGACCCAGGCAGCCCAAGCCGTGGTGGTCGAGGGCCAGGCTCCCTGAGGCCGCGCCAGAGTCCACTTGGACCAGTCGAACCCCTGCAGCAGGGGTATTACACATTGCTCCTTGAGCAGGTCAGTAACGGACGATGGCACGGCGTCTCTAAAGAGGGGACCCAGAATCTGGTGGGTGGTGGCCATGTCCTCTTTAAATCGCAGCGGCTTGACGGTGCTCCGATCGATGAAGTCTTTGCATTTGTTGATCTCCTCGGAAAGTTTCGCGACGAAGGAAGCCATTAGAATAATCTGGAAGAACTGGAAAGATTGCAGGAAGGAAAATTAAAGGGTTGGTTTGAACAAGCAAGAATGATTGAAATTTGAGTCTGGATTCTTTCTGAAAGCGTAAGATACGAATAGAGTAAAATGTGGGTATTTATAGACTTTTTAGATAGAAGATCAAACGACTGAATTTTGAAAGGCATTAGAATTCGAAAAGTGTTCGTTCAAAAGTGGGGGGAAATTTAACCGGGAAAGTTTGCAATCATTTCGGATATTTTGGGAACCTGCGAAAATGGGATCGAGGGGGCGAAGATCCAGGACGCACGATGGCGTGCGGCGACAGGTTCAATGTATTAATGAGGATAAGACGGTTCAGTTAGTGCACGGTTTCGAGGCCCATGATTGAAGCTTTTAAGAACGGCGGAGAATTGACGCGAGGCCACGCGTTGGGGGCAACGAGGAAGGTGCAATCATGTCTCATAAATATGCAGGAATAATGGTCATTAATGAAGTAAGGTCCAGAAAAGCAATAAATGTTTTCGCTTCTTCAAGGCCGAGAGCCGACCAAGAGTGACAGTCGGCGACCTCAGAAGCGAGGGGGCAATGTTTGGGCCCAAAATATTATGATTGGGCCGAGCAGCAGGATGTGCTCGGCCCAAGGTAATAACACATGCTATGGGCCAAATAATGAGACTCGGACCAGCTGGCAGGGTCGGCCAGATCCTATCTTGAGTAGTCCAGATAAACGAGGAAAGGTCGAGGAAATCCTGATGCAACCAGGATTCTCGACCAGCAAGGGATAAAACCTCAAAAGTAGGAGAATTCAGAATCCCAATAGGACTGGGATTGTTTGAGTTAAAGGTGAGATGGGACAAGGACTCCCAATCCAAATCAGAATGGGAATCAAGGAGCGAGGTGCTATAAATACAAGAAATTACGCAATAGAAAGGACCCTTCAACATCAGCATACAATTGCCCTGCGCAAATTCTCTCAAACACCTTGAGATTTTTCCTTTTCTTTTCCCACCGACACACCTTCAGTTTGGATAAACAGCACTGTGGAAGCAACCGGTGAGCACCTTCAGTTTGGATAAACAGCACTGCTGCCGCAGAATCAGCCGACCAAGAAACACCTTCAGTTTGGATAAACAGCACTGCGTCGAGGTCGACCGATTATCTATCTAAGTCTCGGCCGAGAGAGGTTTTTTGAACCTTTGTTGGTAGAGGTCATCTTGCTAAGCCGTTTCGGCATAGTTGGGTGTTACGTATTGCGTTGCTCGGCGCATTGGAGGCCGAGTGAGTTTATGATTGGATATTCGCAAGTAAGTTTCAGGGTTCGGCATTCCGACGGCCGAACTACGTTTACCATCAAGACATACATCACATTCGAGTACCTGTGCCCGTATAGTTTGGTCTCAATTCGGCGTGCTTATACTCTTACGAATATAATCACAGTGGCCGAATCAGGCTTCGACGATTCGTGAACTCCGTAGAATTAGTAGCCTTGTCTTCAGGCTATAGAATCCAGAGACCGAGAGTGTTCCTTCCTCGGTCGCAATCGCAAGATACAGCAGTCAACAGCGCGCTCAACGCGACCGCATCAAATTTTACTCCTCGGCCGAGCTCGGCCGACGAGTTGGCACGCCCTGCATTCAACCGAAGGACATTAGTTAGCTCATTAGTTATTCGGCCTGCGCGCCACGTAGGTTCTGTAATTTTTGTAGTCAACAAATTGAAAAATCGTATCATTATCGTTTGAATTACTTACATTGCTTTGGGCAGGTTGTGGTGGCTGCATAGGCGTGGTATAGAACTCCTCATATGGTTGCCAATATTCTCCTTGTTGAGCCTCCTCGACTTGGTTTTGTGAACCCTGCACCAAACAAAGTATTTCATTAAGCTTTTGATTATAATCTATTGACGAACGTGAGTTTGGTTGGGCATATTGAATATGAGGTTGTGGTGGATGCATAGACGTTGAATAGAACTCTTCATAAGGCTGCCAATATCCTTCTTGTTGAATATGTTGAGGTTCCCACCACATAGAGTTTGAATGATCACTCCAATCCGAATTGTAAGTATTGGAAAACATGTCGTTCCTTGATTGAATATGATCAAATGTACCAACTCTTTGCATTTGGTACTCTTCTATAAGCTGTGACAAAAGGGAAACATTATCAAGTGCCATGTCTTGCGTCTAAAATCAACAAAATAAAACTAAAAATATATACACACAAACGAAAATAAAACAATCCAAGAGATTAGCAAAGTTGCTAATCCCCGGCAACGGCGCCAAAATTTGATGCGAGTTTTATACGCGCACAAATTAAACCCTCTTTTCGTCAATTGTAGTAAGTATGTAAGTAGGGATCGTTCTGGACCGGGGTTTAGGAGGGATTGTTAATCTCTTGGAAACTGACTCAAAAACGTAAAAACAATATAAAACACTAAACTAGACTCAAAGAATGTGAAACTAAACGTTAAAACACTAAGACAAACCAAAAGACTCAAAATGCTTTAAAAACACAAACTAAATTGATTTCTAACTAAATTGAACATTAAAGCAAAAAGGGGGATTGAGGTTTGACGAAAATTGAAATAACGAAACAAGTTAATAACCTAGACAGAATGTAAATATGAAATTGATGAAATGGAATGAATGGATAGGATGGCTAGCTAAGGGGTTCATCCCCATACATGTTATACTTGCATAATAAAAAGATTCCTAATTGCATTTCAATGAATTATGAATTCTCAACGCCCCGGGTTAATTAGGTCCGCTTAAATTAACCGTCAAGTTTTCCTTAAGTTAATGAATTGGATGATTGCATACGACAACCCAAAGCATTCCTCACAAGTTCCCTACATGAATTGCATAATAGAGATACAAGCAAGAATCATTAAGCAACATGAAAACTATAAGTGTTGACGAGGCATTCGTTACTATGATTGCATGAAACTTATGCCAAGAATTTGTTTAACGCGATTGTTTATAAGCAACCTCCACTACTTGTGAATATAAGTTCATAACTATTACGTGAAACTCACTTATATTCTAGCGTCAAATTCATGCATGAAAATTAAGCGTTCATTCTTAATAAACATACATAAATAGGATATCAATCAAATAGTTAAACAAATTGAATTCACAACTTATGAAACGTAATTAAAAGTAATCAAATCATATTGCAAGCATAAACATATATTTCGAATCACCCCCTAGCTAAGGGGGGTTTAGTTCCTCATACTTACAAAACAAAGAGAATTGAAATTAAACATTGAAATCAAAGAAACGCCTAAACATTTCAACAACTCAATCTTGAATTGTATGAACGTTTAGGCCCTCTTATCTTCCTCTTTATTGTGGCACAAGGACTAAGGGATGTTGTTGGTGTGTTGAATGGATTGGGGAATTATGGAAATGGATGAAATGGAGGAGAAATGGAAGAATGGTTTTTGGATTCTAAGGGAGACTCACGGCTAGGGAGGAGAATGGATGATTTTGAGGAGTGTTGTGTTGTGAATGAGATGATCCAAATGAATGAAGTGTGTGTGGTTTATATAGGGAGAGAATGGATGGGAGAGCATGTGAGTTAAAGAGGGAGAATGTGGTGAAATGATGAAGTAGGAAGGTGGAAGTGCATGTGTGTGTTTTGTGTTGGAATGAATGTGGATGCATGATGAAGAGTTAATAAATAATGCATGTAGGGTTAGGAAATAAAATCATAACTTAAAGGGGGGATGATTATAGGGTGTGGCTAGGTTGGAAAGATGTGGAAGATGGATGGAATTAGGGGGAATGCATGGCAATGATGGGGAGTTCTTTGGTGATGAATGCAATGATGAAGAGTGAATAAATAATGCATGTAGGGTGATGCGAGAATTATACGCACACAAATTAAACCCTCTTTTTGTCAATTGTAGTGAAGTGTATAAGTAGGGATCGTTCTGGACCGGGGATTAGGAGGGATTGTTAATCACTTGGATTTGACTTAAAAACGTAAAAACACAATATAAAACAATATTTAATGCTCAAAGAATGCAAAACTAAAAATAAGAAAGATTAAGACTAAAACTTAAACAAAATAAGGGGGGATTGGATTTGGACGAATTTACTAAAATAAATACTTGGAAACAAAACAAATTGTGAATATGGATTTGACGGAAATGAATGGATGGGAAGCTAGCTAAGGGGTTCATCTCCACACATGTTATACTTGCATACAAAACGATTTCTAATTACTTTTCAATAAACCATGAATTCTCAACGCCCCGGGTTAATTAGGTCCGCTTAAATTAACCGTCAAGTTTTCCTTAAGTTAATGAATTGGATGATTGCATACGACAATCCAAAGCATTCCTCACAAGTTCCCTACATGAATTGCATAATAGAGATACAAGCAAGAATCATTAAGCATCATGAAAACTATAAGTGTTGACGAGGCATTCGTTACTATGATTGCATGAAACTTATGCCAAGAATATGTTTAACGCGATTGTTTATAAGCAACCTCCACTACTTGTGAATATAAGTTCGTAACTATTAGGTGAAACTCACTTATATTCTAGCGTCATATTCATGCATGAAAATTAAGTGTGCACTCTCAATAAACATACATAAATAAGTTATCAATCAAACAGTTAAACAAATTGAATCCACAACTTATGAAACGTAATTAAAAGTAATCAAATCATATTACAAACATAAACATAGTTTCGAATCACCCCCTAGCTAAAGGGGGTTTATTTCCTCATAACTTTGAAATCAAAGAAACACCTAAACATTCCAACAACTCAAAACTTTGAATTGTATGAACGTTTAAGCACTCTTTTCTTCCATTTCTCATACGTAAAAAACAAAGAGAATTAAAATGAAACTTTGAAATCAAAGAAACACCTAAACATTCCAACAACTCAAAACTTGAATTGTATGAACGTTTAGGCACTCTTCTCTTCCTCGTTGTTGTAGCACAAGGTTTAAGGATAGGTTGGTTGGGGGGATGGAAGTGTTGGGGAATTATGGAAATGGATGAGGATTGGTGGAAATGGAAGATGGTTTTTGGATTCTAAGGGAGAAAGGAATGTGTTTGTGGTGTGTTGTTGTGTTGTGAATGAGATGATATGTGTATGGTTATGATAAGGAGATGAATGAATGATATGTTAAGTGATAAATGAATGATATGTGGTGATGATAAGTAATGATAGGTGGTTTTGATAAGTGATAAGTGAATGGAAGTGAATGACATGATAAGTGAATGATATGTTAAGTGATAAATGAATGATATGTGGTGAGTGATAAGTGAATGGAAGTGATAATAAGGCTAGTTTAAAAGGCTAGGGTTTAAGTACATAGAATGGGTCTAAAATAGGTTGGTTTGCATGGCATAATATGTTTGATTGGGCTAGAGGTTTTCCATGGCTCAAAGGATTTGTTTGATTAGGCTAGGCCCTTTGTTTGATGTCCCCAAAGAGCATACAAGGCTTCAATTTCGTCCATCCTCTTTGCTCCATGATTAAGCTATCCAATCCATGCCCAAAAGTGCCCCAAATAGCCTCAAAATGCACTTTCTTGCTCCCTAAGCCCTTAGAACCTGAAAACACACAAAAGAAGCATAAAGAACTAAAATAACTATGAATTACTAACATAGATGCACGAAAACAAGCTAAGTAAGTCGCCTAAATATGCTCCTATCAAATACCCCCACACTTATCTTTTGCTAGTCCTCGAGCAAAACAGAAAGAAAAACAAAACAAAACGAAACGAAACAAAACAAGTAAAACACAACCTAAACCTTCCAACAACCGTCTTAGGGATTTCCAATGCACATGACATGTTAGAAATCATCATTCTCACAGATTTTAGTCATCTTCACACTTAAGTACATTCTTAATCATAGTCACCATATACTAGTTCACAATTAAGCATTTAAAACCATGTTTTGAATGTAGTAACATGCCTTAGAGAATTTGCTCAATTCCTTACAAGATATGCACTCAATTTTCACTCAGAATTTCTAACTACACACCCTAATCTAGTCATATGTGAGAAGATTGATGTAAACATGAAAACGAACACTCACATATATGTATCACAAAGAACGCAATTTCTGGAGTTAATAAGCATGTTTAGATATGATCTCATGAATGGAATGCTACTACTTAGACGCGAGAACCAGTGACAACATATGCTCATACCAAATTCAAACTCCACAATTGAAATACATAACACTCAAGACAGAAGTCACGGGTTGTAATGGGGCTTGGGGCGTGTGGATAACAATGAAAGGTGAAGGATAAACAAACATTCTTAAAGCAATAGTGAGCAAAGTATTGAATCAGGCACTTAGAATTCCCTTAAGAATGCAGAAGTCACTTTGAACACCCAAGGGAAAGTCACACAAAACTTAGGGCCATATTCACTTTTTGGACCCTTTCTTCAACCATCAACGCTCGTGAAGTCATACATTATAACCATAACCAAGCATATACCAAGAGTAAATCAAACTTTTCTCCATGTTTATAACTCTTTTTAACAGTCATGCAATTAGAAACCAAATCCTTATCATTGTGTTGGAAGGTGACCTACGACACAAAAATGACTCAAAACACTCTTTTTAGGCTTTTCAAAACATGTTTTTCAAATTTTTATGTGATTTTCGAATTTTTAAGTCAAAACACACTAAACACACTTAAAAACAGCAAGAAACAACATTTGAAGTTATGGTGGATAAAACCCTACTAATTTGCATCAAAACACTTTAGAAACTCCCCCACACTTAAATCAAACATTGTCCTCAATGTTAAAAACCACACTAAACACAAACAAACATATAAACAACAATTAAACATACTAAACATGGCATAATGTATCTAACAAAGAGAAGAGTTTAGAGATGCAAATCTGGTTATGGAGTGTTCGTTCCATCTTCTCCTTGGTGATTGCAGTGAGGCTTGGATCTTTGTGATTCCACAGGCTTACTCTTGAACTGCGCTGCTCCCATCGTTGATTTTCCTTTGTGCTACTCTTGAACTGGGCAGCAGGATTCTTTTGGTCTCCCCCGAAGGTCTGAGCTTCCTCCTCTTATCTGTTTCTTTGTTCAATCTCTCCAATTCGTATTGAAGAGGGTTAGAGGATAGCTTAGCAAAGCTAGGTAAGCAACCAGGGAATAGAGTCCAGATAGACTCCAAGTGCCGGCTGATTGCTTCTTTCACTTTGCCATGCAAGTAATATCAAGGACAAAGGAAAAGACAGGGAAAGAGCATGATATGAGATACCTTTGCTTTCGCCCTTGATGATATGAGATACCTTTGCTTTCGAAGAGGCAGCAAATGAATCCACATGTTTCGATCCACCGTTTCCTCTTCCTCATTCGTACTGCAGGCATTTGGTATCTTCTTTGGGGGATACATCCATGTTTGAAAGTGTGTTCTCAAGAGAAGGAGAAATCTGAGCATGTTTGAGAGGGTTGGTTGCAGCTTACATTTTCGGCCGAGAAGGAAAGTTATGCGCTTCTGGGTGTATGCCTTGCCATGAATGTTGATGTATATAGGAATTGTAATGGCAAATGGCAGTGCGGATGCGGCAATGTCCTCCACGCGTCTTCTGAAAAGCCGGGAGCTTTTGACAAATTTGCACACGCTTTCTGAAAAGCCGGGAGCTTTTGACAAAGTTGCACTCGCTTTCTGGAAAGCTGGGAGCTTTCGGCTTTTCACCCACGTTTGTCGGCTAAAGTGTGCAGCTGATTTCTCGCCTTCCACGCGTCTTCTGAAAAGCTGGGAGCTTTTGACAAATTTGCACACGCTTTCTGAAAAGCCTGGATTGCGTCTGAAGGGCTGGCGATCTTTACGCCGGGAAATCCGGTTTTGAAGAGTGGTGTCTCTTCATTTCTGAATCGGTGAACGCCTCTCCTTTAATAGAGGTGATCGATCACCTCTATCTGCACACTTTGAAGACTTCCCAAAAATCATCTTCGGCCCGTCGAGATTTTCCTCCATCCAACCCTTCTCTTTTAACTTCTTGAACAATGGCTAGCTCATCCAACCCATCGAACATTTGCTTAGATTTGAGTCTAAGCAGTGATCCTGTTGCGCCGCGTCAGGATAAGGTATGGTGCCCGTCTTTCTTATCTTCTCATGGTCCTCTTACAGATGAGGACTCTGTGATGACGGATCCCACAACGGCTACGATAGTGGCTCGGAACCTCCTCACTCCCAAAGACAGTCAGCTGCTTTCCGGACGGTCCGATGAGTTGGCCGTTCAAGAATCCCTGGCTCTGAGTGTTCAGTGCGCTGGCTCTGTGTCCAACATGGGCCAACGCCTTCTTGCTCGCTCCCGTCAGGTTGAATCCTTGATGGCGGAGGTGGAGAGTCTTAAGCAGGAGATCAAACAGCTTAAGTACGAGAACCGAAGTTTGCACGTGCTTGCCAACAATTATTCGACAGGCATGAAGAGGAAGCTTGATGAGCTTGATGACCGTCAACGGTTTGCAGCTTTCTTCCAGAGGCACCTCTTTCCTGGGTCATCCAGCGTTCCACCAAGGTTTGGGGCCTTGAATGATCTATCTTCGGTGCCTCCCGCTCCTATGCCTCCCGCTCCGATGCCTCTGCTCCGATGCCTCCTGCTCTGAGACCTCCTGCTCCGAGAGTGTTGCCACGTAATGGGGCCTCACGTACACAACCTTTTTGAAGGTTCCATCTTTCTGCCATGTTTAGATACAATTGTAATTTATCGAAAAATCAATGAACAAGCTTTGTTTTATTTACTGTATTGGGTTGCCTCCCAAGTAGCGCTTTCTTTTACGTCTTGCAGCCGGACGAGACCTTCTTAGGCTCACTTAGGACCCACGACATGGAATTTATCTTTGAATGGCGGGTGATACTTGAGATGATCCGGTAACGGTTTAAATTCTAGAGTGGGTGCCAGGATCATTAACAGCATATCAGTATAAAAGAAAATTGAAATTCGGGGAGGCGGCTTACCTGTGTGCTCCGACAAGAACTCAAGGATAAACACATCTTCTTTGAACATTTCAGGGACTTTGCACTCGCCCAGATGTGGTGTGAGGATTGGTCCTTGTCCTGTGTCATAAAATTCAATTTCTTTGGGGTTGTTTGCCTCAAGTATATCCTCTTCTAGACATTTCCCAGTCACATCTTGCTCTTGATTCTTTGGAAATGATTCGAAGATGCCTTTCTCACCCTCTTCTTCCTTGGATTGCATGATCCTGCAAGGAATAGGGATATTCAGTGGAACGGGGTTATCAATAATTAACTTTGGAACAACCTTACATGAATTGGATGACGTAGGAGCAATAGGTGCCTGCGGCAAAGGTGTTTCCACCCTTGCCATAAGTTGCGTGTGTTCCTCTTCCTCAAATTGCAACCTTTCATCTTCCTTGTAATTTGATTTGGATGGTTTAGGGTCCGTTCCAACCTCCATAGCATTTCCCAAAGTGATAGCATTATGGATTTCAAAATCTTCCTTCAAGTTTTCAATAGTTGAGTGGGAGAGTTCACTTTGCTCTTGAATTTGTTTCATGAACCCCATAATCTGCCCAACTTGCTCCTCCAATTTACCCAACTTCTTGTCTTGATTTTGTTCGTTCTTGTTTTGAGTTTGGACTTCCTGCGTCAAAGTAGTAAGTAATTGAAAAATCGTATCATTATCGCTTGAATTACTTACATTGCTTTGGGCAGGTTGTGGTGGCTGCATAGGTGCTGTATAGAACTCCTCGTATGGTTGCCAATATTCTCCTTGTTGAGCCTCCTCGACTTGGTTTTGTGAGCCCTGCACTGAAGAAATTAAGTCATTAAGAGCTTGATTATAATCTATTGACAAACCTTGGTTTGGTTGGGCATATTGTATATGAGGTTGTGGTGGATGTATAGACGTTGAATAGAACTCCTCATAGGGCTGCCAATATCCGTCTTGTTGAATATGTTGAGGTTCCCACCACATAGAGTTTGAATGATCACTCCAATCCGAATTGTAATTATTGGAAAACATGTCGTTCCTTGATTGATTATGATCAAATGTACCAACTCTTTGCATTTGGTACTCTTCCATAAGCTGTGACAAAAGAGAAGCACTATCAAGTGCCATGTCTTGCTTCTAAAATAAAACTAAAAATATATACACACAAACGAAAATAAAACAATCCAAGAGATTAGCAAAGTTGCTAATCCCCGGCAACGGCGCCAAAATTTGATGCGAGAATTATACGCACACAAATTAAACCCTCTTTTTGTCAATTGTAGTGAAGTGTATAAGTAGGGATCGTTCTGGACCGGGGATTAGGAGGGATTGTTAATCACTTGGATTTGACTTAAAAACGTAAAAAACACAATATAAAACAATATTTAATGCTCAAAGAATGCAAAACTAAAAATAAGAAAGATTAAGACTAAAACTTAAACAAAATAAGGGGGGATTGGATTTGGACGAATTTACTAAAATAAATACTTGGAAACAAAACAAATTGTGAATATGGATTTGACGGAAATGAATGGATGGGAAGCTAGCTAAGGGGTTCATCTCCACACATGTTATACTTGCATACAAAACGATTTCTAATTACTTTTCAATAAACCATGAATTCTCAACGCCCCGGGTTAATTAGGTCCGCTTAAATTAACCGTCAAGTTTTCCTTAAGTTAATGAATTGGATGATTGCATACGACAATCCAAAGCATTCCTCACAAGTTCCCTACATGAATTGCATAATAGAGATACAAGCAAGAATCATTAAGCATCATGAAAACTATAAGTGTTGACGAGGCATTCGTTACTATGATTGCATGAAACTTATGCCAAGAATATGTTTAACGCGATTGTTTATAAGCAACCTCCACTACTTGTGAATATAAGTTCGTAACTATTAGGTGAAACTCACTTATATTCTAGCGTCATATTCATGCATGAAAATTAAGTGTGCACTCTCAATAAACATACATAAATAAGTTATCAATCAAACAGTTAAACAAATTGAATCCACAACTTATGAAACGTAATTAAAAGTAATCAAATCATATTACAAACATAAACATAGTTTCGAATCACCCCCTAGCTAAAGGGGGTTTATTTCCTCATAACTTTGAAATCAAAGAAACACCTAAACATTCCAACAACTCAAAACTTTGAATTGTATGAACGTTTAAGCACTCTTTTCTTCCATTTCTCATACGTACAAAACAAAGAGAATTAAAATGAAACTTTGAAATCAAAGAAACACCTAAACATTCCAACAACTCAAAACTTGAATTGTATGAACGTTTAGGCACTCTTCTCTTCCTCGTTGTTGTAGCACAAGGTTTAAGGATAGGTTGGTTGGGGGGATGGAAGTGTTGGGGAATTATGGAAATGGATGAGGATTGGTGGAAATGGAAGATGGTTTTTGGATTCTAAGGGAGAAAGGAATGTGTTTGTGGTGTGTTGTTGTGTTGTGAATGAGATGATATGTGTATGGTTATGATAAGGAGATGAATGAATGATATGTTAAGTGATAAATGAATGATATGTGGTGATGATAAGTAATGATAGGTGGTTTTGATAAGTGATAAGTGAATGGAAGTGAATGACATGATAAGTGAATGATATGTTAAGTGATAAATGAATGATATGTGGTGAGTGATAAGTGAATGGAAGTGATAATAAGGCTAGTTTAAAAGGCTAGGGTTTAAGTACATAGAATGGGTCTAAAATAGGTTGGTTTGCATGGCATAATATGTTTGATTGGGCTAGAGGTTTTCCATGGCTCAAAGGATTTGTTTGATTAGGCTAGGCCCTTTGTTTGATGTCCCCAAAGAGCATACAAGGCTTCAATTTCGTCCATCCTCTTTGCTCCATGATTAAGCTATCCAATCCATGCCCAAAAGTGCCCCAAATAGCCTCAAAATGCACTTTCTTGCTCCCTAAGCCCTTAGAACCTGAAAACACACAAAAGAAGCATAAAGAACTAAAATAACTATGAATTACTAACATAGATGCACGAAAACAAGCTAAGTAAGTCGCCTAAATATGCTCCTATCATAGGGTTAGCTAGGTTGGCTTTGTTTGGGTACATGTGAGTTAAAGAGGGAGAATGTGGTGAAATGATGAAGTAGGAAGGTGGAAATGCATGTGAATGCATATGAGTGCATGTGTGTGTGAATGGGTGGGAACAAAGGGGGAAACATGGCACAAGGGTGCTTGAGTGTGTGAAGTGTTTGCATGTGGATGTCAACTAGGAAAGTGGGAATGCATGTGGAAGAAATTGCATGTGGAAAGGTTGTGAAAGCATGTGAATGCATGTGTTGATTTAAAGAATAGGTATGCATGTGAATTAGGTTGGAAAGAGGTGGGTGTGCATGTGAGTTGAAATGCATATGTTTAAATGGTTTAAATGTGTAGATGATTATGAATATGATAAGTGATAAGTGTATGGTTATGATAAGTGATAAGTGAATGATATGTTAAGTGATAAATGAATGATATGTTAAGTGATAAATGAATGATATGTTAAGTGATAAATGAATGATATGTGGTGAGTGATAAGTGAATGGTTTGATAAGTGAAAGTCAATTTCGTCCATCTACTTGGCTCCATGGATAAGCTATCCAATCCATGCACAAAAATGCTCCAAATAGCCTCAAAATGCACTTTCTTGCTCCCTAAGCCCTTAGAACCTGAAAACACACAAAAGAAGCATAAAGGACTAAAATAACGAAAGAAACATAACGTAAATGCACGAGAACAAGCCATTTAAGTCGCATGAATATGCTCCTATCACGTCTCATATAAATGTTATATGCTTAAACGATAAGTCCAAGGAATATGTGATTGGGAGAATGCGATCTAAAGAAGTTAGATTCATGAGACCATTCTTTCGTAGACACATCCTAAACGTTCTTGATCATAGGATTGCCAATTGGGCATTGACAGTCCGTTAAGATCAGTACGTGCTGTGTCTTCTCTCAGGGAAAGTGACTAGTCTCGAGTCAATGGTGTGAGTGACACCAAGACAAGCATGTAGGTGCTCAATAGAGAATGAGTTCACTGAACACGATCAACGAGGAGTTCTCATATTCATGTCACATGAGAACTCATGGTTGGGATAATGCAAAGTAGTCTTTTGACCTGAGGCATCACAGCTGTCTTATGGTTAGGCACTTGATCTTTGATTATGTCAAAAGTCACTCTATCAGGGTGTCCACGGCATAGTCGGGGTTAAGCCACTTAGCCATGGAGGCAAGTGAATGCGCAACAAGGGATCTCTAACCTTCAAACTGTTTGAGGGAGAATACTCTATGATATGATTTAGAATCTCTGACCAGAGTATGAATGAGATGTTGGAATGCGTTCCAGATCGCATTCAAGGTAATCATATAAGTACAAGATTCACATTGGATAGTAGACATGAATAAACTATCAAACCAAACAATGTGGTCAAGAGTATTGTATTAGAGAAAGACCGTATTGCATTTGTAATCCTAAACTGAATAGGTTCTCCACCTCTTCTGATTAGCTTGGGTAACCATGATATGCTGCTAGGTGTCACTCATGGTTTGTGGAAGCCCTAAACGTGTATAAACACTAAAGGGAGAATTGAAAGTAAGTTTCAATTCACAATCGATTTGAAAGAGTTTGAATTGCCCACTGCCTCGCTAAAAGGAACCTAATGGATCGTACACCGTGTAAGGTAGAGATTGAAGATTCAACGGAGATGAGTAAGAATAATTAAATGGTTTAATTATTTATGGCAAGGATTAATTAATATGTTAATTAATCAAACGAATAAGTTCGTTAAAATACCTCGGGATAGTTTTGGACCTTAAGGCCCAATGGGCTTCGAACGTCAAGTCCATTGACTTAAGTTGTATGACAACTTAATGAATAATGATTCACAAAGGCCCAAATAGCCCAATAAATCCCATTAGGCCGGCCATTTAGAGGAGGGTAGTGAACTTGGCTTAATTGCAAGTTTGCCACTCCATTGTGAGGTGGTATAAAGACATCTTTATAGCCATTTCATCCTTAGGGGTTTTCTTGGGAGTAAAGATGAGAACACAAACCTCCATTTGCTCTCAAAGAGGCCGGCCAATCTAGAGGGGAAAATCTAGCAATCTTACTTCCTCTAGGTCACTCATTTCTTCTTCAATATGCCTTGGTGTGGAGACTTAGAGGTTCTCAATTTTGGGAACTTGGAGAAACCTTTTCATCCATCCAAATCCATGGATCTAAGATGCAAGGAATGAAGGCCCTCTCTTTGGGTGATTAGCCTTTGCTTATGCAAAGAGGAATCTACAAAGGTATTGATTTCTCAACTCACTTTGTTTTGAGTTGAGTCTTGGTTCACCTATCTACTAGGCTTTGAAGTTCATGGGTTAAGTTTTGTTTTTGAGTGCATATAAACATGATTCCGCCTTTTAATTGTTAATTGCCTGTTGTTGATGTTGCTCAAATGAACTTGTTTTTCACAAATAATCCTTAAAGTGGTATCAGAGCCTAAGTCTAGTAGTTGGTGAATCCTTTTAGGTTTTGTAGTTCATAGTTTGTGATTTGAATGTTGTAATTGTTACAAGCTTTATTCTTACTTCTTTGAATGTAAATTTTGTTAGAAAATTTGTCATCTCAAATGTTGTAGATGTAGTTCATATGAGCATGAATTTTGGAGCTAAATTTTGGTGCCATGTTTTTGGGGAAATTCGGCCAAATCCAAAGGGTGGATTTTTGGGTTCTTGTTTGACTTGTTAAAAGTGTTTTAAAGTGACTTTTGGAACCCCTATATACCCTAGTATGGTTGTATGTTATTTCCCTTAAGTTTGAGTGGTTTTGGGATGTTTTTGGGTGAAGAATGTTCTTCATTGTTCTTGATATGTTCTTGCTAAGAACAAAAGGTTTGGTGTTTTGATTCAAAGTTTTGATTTATTTCATAAAGTTTTTGTTTTGAAATATTTCTTATGATTAAATATATTAGATATTTATTTTAAAAAATTAAAGAAAATTTAGTGGGTAGGTGTGTAATGATTTATTCCATTTCACACACCCCACTTACAAAAACTTTGAAATTTTTTTTTATTACTTTGCTTCAAAACCGGCCACCCTACTCAATTAGGGTCCTTGTGGGGCTTTTATGCAATTACATAAAGTTTTGATACTTTTGTGTATTTGTACTTTGACCCAAAAGTTTACGTTTTTACGTAAAGGTCCAAAATCACTAAAAGGACAAATTGTTTTGCTCCTTTAATGAAGTTTTAGCTTTTGTGGAAATTTTTGGGTTCTAGTTGTAATTACATGAAGTAGTGGACTTTTGTGTTTTTACAAAGTGACCCCAAAAGTTTAAGTTTTTGCAAAATAGCCCAAAAGTTGAGGTTAATTGCACTATGGCCCAAACAAGTTGAGGTCATAGCATTTTGGCCCAAATTAGGTAGAGAACAAAATTGTTTTGTCTCTTTGAATGAGAATTGGATTTTCATTTCATTTAGCTCCATTTAAATCAATTCTATGGATACAAAAACCAAATTAAAATGTTGCATTCAAGTTTAATTAGTTAAAGCATTAATTAATTAAAGAAAGGGTGATCATGAACCTAAGCCTACTATAATTGAGCTATGTGAAAGGCCGTTTCAAATTTGTTTGAACCATGGGAATGTGTAGATTAAATTTTGGTTGTAATTTGATATGATCAATTGTTGTAAAAGAGCATAAGCTCTTCTTTACTTTAAAGTAATTTGATTTGATCAATTGTTGTAAAAGAGCATAAGCTCTTATTTACTTTGAAGTACTCCTTTCTTGTTTTATTCGATATGCATGAAATTGGAGTAGTTGGGTCCAACGCCTGATGCGAGAATTATACGCACACAAATTAAACCCTCTTTTTGACAATTGTAGTATAGATATAAGTAGGGATCGTTCTTAACCGGGGATTAGGAGGGATTGCTAAACACTTGGAAACTGAATTTGATTATAATCTATTGACGAATTTGAGTTTGGTTGGGCATATTGAATATGAGGTGGCTCCCAATATCTTTCTTGTTGAACATTTTGAGGTTCCCACCACATAGAAGTTGAATGATCACTCCAATCCGAATTGTAAGTATTGGAAAACACGTTATTCCTTGATTGAAGATCAACTATATCAACGTTTTGCATTTGGGACCTTTCCATGAGCTGTGACAAAAGATAAGCATTATCAAGTGCCATGTTGTGCTTCTAAAATCAACAAAATAAAACTAAAAATATATACACACAAACGAAAATAAAACAATCCAAGAGATTAGCAAAGTTGCTAATCCCCGGCAACGGCGCCAAAATTTGATGCGAGAATTATACGCACACAAATTAAACCCTCTTTTTGACAATTGTAGTATAGATATAAGTAGGGATCGTTCTTAACCGGGGATTAGGAGGGATTGCTAAACACTTGGAAACTGACTTCAAAACTCAAAAACAAAGTTTAAAACACTAAACTTGACTCAAAGAATGCGAAACTAAACGCTTAGAACACTTAAACAAACCAAAAGACTCAAACAGCACCCAAAACACTCAAAACTGCCTTAAAAACACTTTCTGGGCAGTTTTGAGCACTTTGACTACTTTGGACGAAATTGGGTAATAGAATGAATCAAAACACTTAAAAACACAAACTAAGACACTTTCTAACTAAGTTGGACACTAAAGCAAAGGGGGATTGAGTTTTTGACGAAATTAAATAAAATGCACAGATTCTAATTCAAACAGATTGTAAAGATGAATTTGATGAAAATATGGATGAAATGCTAGCTAGAGGGTTCTTCTCCACAAATGTCACACTTGCACACAAAACGATTTCTAATTGCTTTTCAATAAACCATGAATTCTCAACGCCCCGGGTTAATTAGGTCCGCTTAAATTAACCGTCAAGTTTTCCTTAAGTTAATGAATTGGATGATTGCATACGACAACCCAAAGCATTCCCCACAAGTTCCCTACATGAATTGCATAATAGAGATACAAGCAAGAATCATTAAGCATCATGAAAACTATAAGTGTTGACGAGGCATTCGTTACTATGATTGCATGAAACTTATGCCAAGAATTTGTTTAACGCGATTGTTTATAAGCAACCTCCACTACTTGTGAATATAAGTTCGTAACTATTAGGTGAAACTCACTTATATTCTAGCGTCATATTCATGCATGAAAATTAAGCGTGCACTCTCAATAAACATACATAAATAAGTTATCAATCAAACAGTTAAACAAATTGAATCCACAACTTATGAAACGCAATTAGAAGTAATCAAATCAAAATGCAAGCATAAACATATATTTCGAATTCCCCCCTAGCCAAGGGGGGTTTAGTTCCTCATGGTACAAAACAAAGAGAATCAAAGAAACACCTAAACATTCCAACAACTCAAACTTGAATTGTATGAACGTTTAGGTCCTCTTCTCTTCCATTCCTCATTCGTACAAAACAAAGAGTATTGAAATTAAACATTGGAATCAAAGAAACACCTAAACATTCCAACAACTCAAACTTGAATTGTATGAACGTTTAGGCCCTCTTATCTTCCTCTTCGTTGTAGCACAAGGTCTAAGGATAGTTTGATGGTGTGAATGGTTTGGGGAGTGGTGAAAATGGAAGTGATGGTGTGGTGTTTGGATTATTAGGGAGAGAGCACGGCACAAGGGAATGGTTGGAGTTTGTGACTGAAATGTGTATGGAAGAATGAATGAATTGTGGCTGCAATGGATGCTTATTTATAGGTGAAAAGGAGGGAATATGACAGCTAGGAACTTGGTGGAAATCTGAAATGGTGATGGGAGATGCATGTGGCTGATTTATGCATGTGATTAAAGGGTAATGACAGCTAGGTTATGATGATGAATGCATGTGCAAAGTTGGTTGAATGATTATGGGTGCATGTGGCTGATTTATGGTGCAATGATGAAAGGCAAAGTGCATGTGGCTGATTTGTGAAGGGAATGCATGTGGAATGAATGTGTGAATGATGGCAGATTGTGTATGTGAATGATTAGGGTGAATGTGCATGTGCTTTGACAGTTAGGTTGAATAAATTAAAGGGAGTGCATGTGGCTTGGCTGGAATGATTGGAATGCAATCTGAAATGGGATGTGTTGGTGTGAATTTCTGGTACAAAGGCCTCATTTGGTCTTCAATTTCGTCCATCTACTTGGTTTCAAGTATATGCAATCCATTTAACGCCCCAAACTACTCCAAAATGCACCAAAATGCACCATTTTGCATACTTTGCCCTTAGAACCTGAAAACACACAAAAGAAGCATAAAGGACTAAAATAACTAAAGAAACATAACGTAAATGCACGAGAACAAGCCATTTAAGTCGCATGAATATGCTCCTATCAAATACCCCCACACTTATCTTTTGCTAGTCCTCGAGCAAAACAGAAAGAAAAACAAAACAAAACGAAACGAAACAAAACAAGTAAAACACAACCTAAACCTTCCAACAATCGTCTTAGGGATTTCCAATGCACATGACATGTTAAAAATCATCATTCCCACAGATTTTAGTCATCTTCACACTTAATTACATTCTTAATCACAGTCACCACATACTATTTCACAATTAAGCATTTAAAACCATGTTTTGAATGTAGTAACATGCCTTAGAGAATTTGCTCAATTCCTCACAAGATATGCGCTCAATTTTTACTCAGATTTTCTGACTACACACCCTACACTAAGTATATGTGAGAAGATTGATGTAAACATGAAACCGAACACTCACATATATGTATCACAAAGAACGCAATTTCTGGAGTTAATAAGCATGTTTAGATATGATCTCATGAATGGAATGCTACGACTTAGATGCGAGAACCAGTGACACCATATGCTCATACCAAGTTCAAACTCCACAAATTGAAACACATAACACTCAAGATTGAAGTCACGGGTTGTAATGGGGCTTGGGGCATGTGGATAACAAAGAAGGGATATGGAAAACAAAGGTTCTTAAAGAAATAGTGAGCAGGGCAATTGAATCAACTTAGAATTCACTTTTGAATGAAAACTCAACTTTGGAACAAAAAGGGAGAATTTAGACAATTTAGGGCCAGAATTGGTGTTTTGAACCCTTTCTTCAATCACTCATTCTTTCATTTTTTTCAAGCTCTTTTTTTTTTTTTCTTTCTTTCTTTATTTTCTTTTCTGTTTTTCTTTTCTTTTGAAACTCAAAACATACTTAAGAACAAGCATTCCTTCCCCCACACTCATTTTCTTGCATAATGTAACTCAAAAGGAATTCATTTAAGTCATGCTCACTATTTTTTAAGAACAAGGGTGTGGATTGTCCTAAACAAAGCTCAACGGGGGTAAAACTTACAACATATACGAAATATGGGAAGTGAGGTTATTTGGCTATGGTGGCAACTACACAACTTCATCTTGATATATGTTATGTAAATCAATAACATGCTTTGAATGAAATGGGCATGAGTTCTAGCATTTAGTTCTATCATGATATAATTGCATTCTAAGTAGCAACCAAGCAAGGAATAATGAGATCATGCAACAACTTTAGAAAACAAAGAATCACAGATTATAACTCTCCAAAGAAGGTAATGGCTCGAGTCTCACAGGGTTGTAGCGTTTGTTTGAGTTCCTTCCTTCAAGCATGTTACAAAAACGAAATTTTCTTTTATGATTGCATGTGAAGTCATACATTATAACCATAACCAAGCATATACCAAGAGTAAATCAAACTTTTCTCTATGTTTATAACTCTTTTTAACAGTCATGCAATTACAAACCAAATCCTTATCATTGTGTTGGAAGGTATCCTAAGACACAAACACACAAAAACGACTCAAAACACTCTTTTTAGGCTTTTCAAAACATGTTTTTCAAATTTTTATGTGATTTTCGGAGTTATAAAACAAAACATACTAAAACACTCTAAAACATCTTAAAAACACCTTAAAACAGCAAGGAACAACAATTGAAGTTATGGGTGATAAAATCCCACGAATTTGCATCAAATATACTTAGTTACCCCCCCACACTTAAATCACACATTGTCCTCAATGTTTTAAGCATAGATTTACATAAAACATAAGTAAACACACAAACAGCAACTAAACATACTAAACATGGCAGAATGTAGTTAACAAAGAGAAGAGTTTAGAGACGCAAATCTGGTTATAGAGTGTAAATTCCATCTTCTCCTTGGTAATTGCATTGAGGCTTGGATCTTTGTGATTCCACAGGCTTACTCTTGAACTGCGCTGCTCCCATCGTTGATTTTCCTTTGTGCTACTCTTGAACTGGGCAGCAGGCTTCCTTTGGTCTCCCCCGAAGGTCTTGAGCTTCCTCCTTTTATCTGTTTCTTTGTTCAATCTCTCCAATTCGTATTGAAGAGGGTTAGAGGATAGCTCAGCATATACAGTTGCAGCTTGTCTGATAGGAGCATATTCATGCGACTTAATTAGCTTGTTCTCGTGCATTTATGTTGTGTTTACTTAGTTGTTTTAGTGTTTAAGGCCACTTTTGTGTATTTTCAGATTATAAGGCCAAAGTGTGCAAGAAGATGCAAATTGGAGTCTTTTGGAGCGAAAGAGGAATGAATGAGTTGAAGACTTGAAGAAACGACGAATTCCTACGCCAACGATGAATTCTTACCAAAACGAAGAATCCTACCCAAACAAGGCTTCCTATTTTAGGAAAGTTGACCCTAAGTTTCCCGTTTTGGTAACCTTTCCTAATTCTAAACGTCCATATTTTCTAGCCACTTTATAGGCCTCGTATGCACTTTAGGACACAAAACCAAGGCCCTAGCCCTATTTCTCTTCCTAGCCGCACCTTTATATTTATGTTTTAATTTCCTATTTTCGTAAGCCTTTGATTTAATTTTAAATAAGCTAGGGTTAGTTTTCTAAAACCCTACACATTTTTACTCCCCTAGCCGCACATTATTCTTCATATATTCCATAATTCTTAAAAACCTAGCAACCATCCAAATCCATCCACTTTACCCGTGCATTCCATAACCATTATCCCATTCTTCTAAGCCGTGGCCCCCATTTATCATTAAACCTATTAAACCAAAAAAATCAATCTAGGCCGTGCATTTTCATAACCCAAAAAGCAATCAGCCGCAAAAGCCATAATTCCATAACCCTTCCATTCCACCAAAATCCGTGTATTCCATCACCAAATAAAAACCTAGCCGCAAATCCCATTATTCCCCATTCATTCTTCAGCCGTGACATTCCATTCTCCCCAAAAAACTGTCCAGCCGTGCAGCACCATCCCATTATTCCAAATTTTGCCGCAGCAACCTTTTCAATTCCAGCCGCATATTTTCCCAAAACTGTGCAGCCTTCCTCCAGTCCGCAGCCTTACCATCCATTCTCCTTGCATTCCACACCTCCACACACCATTGCCGCACCACCTTATCACCATAGATCCATCCCTAAACCAGAAAATAAACCAAAAACACAAGAAAACCAATCTGCCGCAGAAGGAGAAGAGGAAAGAGGAGCTTCGACGCGCACCAATTCACGTGGATTCGTTGGGCGTTCTAGGTGTAATCAATCCTTTATGCTTTATGTTTAAATTCATTTGTAATTCTCTTTTTGTGAACATGAGAGGCTAAATCCCCCTAGTTAGCTAGGGGGTGATTCGAAACCATGTTTATGCTTGCAATATGAATTGATTACTTTCGGTTGGAATTTCATAAGTTGTGGATTCAATTCGTTCATCTATTTGATTGATAACTTATTTGTGTATGTTGATTGAGAGTGCACGCTTAGTTTTCATGCATGAATATGATGCTAGATTATGAGGGAGTTTCACCTAATAGTTACAATCTTATAATCACAAGTAGTGAAGGTCGCTTGAAAACGATCGCGTTGAATGAATTCTTAGCATAAGTTTCATGCAATTCATAGTAACGAATGCTTCGTCAATGCTTATGTTTTTCATAGAACTTAATGATTCTTGCTTGTATCTCTATTATGCAATTCATGTAGGGAACTTGTAGGGAATGTTTTGGGTTGTCGTATGCAATCATCCAACTTAATAACTTGTGGAAAAACTGAGGGTTAATTAGTGCAATTCACGGTTAATTTGGGGCGTTGAGTTTCATAATTTATCGAAAGACCAACTGAAAATCATTTTGTATGCAAGTATAACATGTGTGGAGAAGAACCTTCTAGCTAGCATTCATTCCATATTTCATCACATTCATATTTAAATTCTGCCTTTAAATTACAATCTGTGCATTTAATTTAGTTTCGTCAAAACCACAATCCCCCTTTACCTTAGTGTCTAATTTAGTTAGAAAGTGTCTTAATTTGTGTTTATAAGTGTTTTGTATTCTTTGAGTCTTTTGATTTGTTTGAGTGTTTTTATTGTTAGTTTTGCATTCTTTGAGTCTAGTTTAGTGTTTCAAACTTTATTTTACGTTTTTGAGTCAGTTTCCAAGTGATTTTGCAATCCCTCCTAATCCCCGGTTAAGAGCGATCCCTACTTATTTATATACTACAATTGTCACAAGAGGGTTTTAATTTGTGTGCTTACTTAGTTCGCATCATTGTCTCCACATGCTTCAATGTATCATTTTCACTTGCCTTACTTGCTCCCCTTTGCAAAAGTGGTCCCTTCTCTGGAAGTGTATCAACCGTTGAAGATGACTACTCGAGAGCAACGCTAGGTAAGCAATCAGGGAAGGGATTCCAGGCAGTTGGTTCCAGATCGGAAGACTGACTCCAAGTGCCGGCTGATTGCTTCTTTCACTTTGCCATGCGAGTAAGAACAAGTACAAAGAAAAGGACAGGGAAAGAGCATGATATGAGATACTTTTGCTTTTGACCTTGATGATATGAGATACCTTTGCTTTTGAAGAAGCGGTGAATGAATCAGCACATGCTTCCATCTACCGTTTCCTCCTGGGTCATCTGTACTCCAGGCATCTGGTATCATCTTTTGGGAAGAAGAAAAAATTGAGTATTTTGAAAGGCTTTGCTGGGAGTGCGCCCTCAGAGGTGAGGAAGAGTTGGGCATTTTCTTCAGTTCTGTCTTGCCATAAAAGATGAAGGTCAACATATATAGGGAATTCAATAGCAAGTGGTGGTACTGTTCTTTTACCGTTGTCGACAAACGTTTTGATCCCGCAAATCCGGCTTTTTGAAATAGTGACGACTCTTCGATCTTTGAACGCGCCTCTTCGATTTCTGAGCAGTCGCCCCTTCGATTTCTGAGCGATGCCCCTTCGCTTTCTGAACGACACGTAGTAGTGCGGATGCGGCTCTGTCTGAGATCTTTTGACAAGTGGCACGCGTTTTCTGTAAAGCCGGGAGCTTTCGACAAAGATGCACACGCTTTCTGGGAAGCCGGGAGCTTTCGGCTTTGTCTCCCACACTTGTCGGCAAAAGTGTGCAGCTGATTTCTCGCCTTCCACGCGTCTTCTGAAAAGCTGGGAGCTTTTGACAAAGTTACACACGCTTTCTGAAAAGCCGGGATTGCGTCTGACGAGCTGGCGATCTTCACGCCGGAAATTCCGGTTTTGAAGAGTGGTGTCTCTTCATTTCTGAATCGGTGAACGCCTCTCCTTTAATAGAGGTGATCGATCACCTCTAGCATGCACACTTGAAAATTGCCCAGAAATCGTCTCCGGCCCGTCGAGATTTCACTCCATCCAACCCTTCTCTTTTAACTTCTTGAAAAATGGCAAACCCATCGAACCTTAGCTTAGAATTGAGTCTCCGCAGTGATACGGGCGTGCCGCGTCAAGGTAACGTATGGCGCCCTTCTTTCTTATCTTCTAACGGTCCTCTTACAGGTGAAGACTCCGTGATGCAGGACGCCACAACAGCTACGATAGTAGCTCGAAACCTCCTCACTCCCAGAGATAGTCAGCTGCTTTCAGGACGATCCGATGAGTTGGCCGTTCAAGAGTCCCTGGCTCTCAGCGTTCAGTGCGCAAGCTCTGTGTCCAACATGGGCCAACGCCTCCTTGCTCGCTCCCGTCAGGTTGAATCTTTGATGGCGGAGGTGGAGAACCTGAAACAAGAGATCAAACAACTTAAGTACGAGAATAGAACTTTGCATGTGCTTGCCAATAACTATTCGTCGGGCATGAAGAGGAAGCTTGATGAGATGCAAGAATCTCAAGGTCGGATGCAAAGTGACCGTCAACGGCTTGCGTCTTTCTTCCAGGGGCACCTTTTTCCTGGGTCATCCAGCGTTCCGCCAAGTATTGGGGCCTGGAATGCTCTATATCCGATGCCTCCCGCTCCTATGCCTCTCGCTCCGATGCCTCTTGCTCCGATGCCTCTTGCTCCGATGCCTCCTACTTCGATGCCTCCTGCTTCGATGACTTCCGCTTCTAGAGTTTTGCCTCGTGGTGGGTCTTCACGCAAACAAAAACAAAAACAACCTTTGTGAAGCTCCATTTGTTAGATACATTTGTAATTTCTCGAAAATTAATGAAAAAGCTTTGTTTTATTCACTGTATTGGGTTGCCTCCCAAGTAGCGCTTTCTTTAACGTCTTGCAGCCGGACGAAGAACACAATCATGCCTTAATGGAACCCACGGCATGGAGTTGATCATTGAATGGATGATGATACTTGAAATGTTCCGGCAATGGTTGAATTTCAAGAGTGGGTGCCCTAATCATTGACATCAACAACATATTAGTCAAAAACGACTTTGGATTTTGAGTTGGTGGCTTACCTACATGCTCCAGTAAGAACTTAAGTACATCCTCCACGAAATGCTTCTCAAAACATTCAAGAATTGGATCTTTGTATGGAGTGGAATAGAGATCTGTCCTAAGATCCATGTAAACTCTTTCACCAAATTGGATTTGAGTAGGTGCCTGCAATGAAGAATGTAACACACGATTAATTGAAGTGGGAATTGGAATTTGAGTTGGTGGCTTACCTATGGGCTGCAATATTGGCTCTAAAGTCGCAGCACATTCAACAAATGCACAAGGGATGTTTTCATTCAGATTGGACATTCTGAAGGTTGTGGCTGTGTGATCCACTCCAATTTCCTCCTTGATGAATTCAAGATGCTCCTCAACCACTTTTTCCTCGTGAATTGTTGGAAAGGTGTCCAAGATGTCTTTCTTCCCCTCATCTTTCATGGATTGCATGAACCTGCCAGGGAAGGGTGCATTTGGGGGAACAAAGTTAGAAATAATTAAATTTGGAACAACCTTACTTGAATGGGGTGGTGTAGGAATATTGGGAGGTTGCGGCAAGGGTTGTTCTTCCCTTGCCGTGCCTTGTGCCTCCTCCTCCTCTTCGAGCAGTAGCAATTCATCCATGGGCTCATCTTCAACCATTTGTTCTTGAATTTGTTCCATGCATTCTGCATTCTGCCTAAATTGACTGTTCCACTCAGCCAACTTTTTTGCTTGATAGAAATCCTCAATTGGTCGCCAAAATGCGTCTTGTTGAAATGGTTGAGCTTCCCTGCCCTGCTCCACAGAATTCAGTTGTTGAATAACTTCCTTATAATAATTTGATATACCTGAATTTGGATGTGAAGATTGAGGGGAAGGCTGTGGTGGTGCATATGAATCCTCATATGGTTGCCAATATGTTTCTTGGTGAGTCTCCTTAGCTTGATTTTGTGAACCCTGCACCAAAGAGTTTAATTCATTAAGAATTTGATTATAATCTATTGACGAATTTGAGTTTGGTTGGGCATATTGAATATGAGGTGGCTCCCAATATCTTTCTTGTTGAACATTTTGAGGTTCCCACCACATAGAAGTTGAATGATCACTCCAATCCGAATTGTAAGTATTGGAAAACACATTATTCCTTGATTGAAGATCAACTATATCAACGTTTTGCATTTGGGACCTTTCCATGAGCTGTGACAAAAGATAAGCATTATCAAGTGCCATGTTGTGCTTCTAAAATCAACAAAATAAAACTAAAAATATATACACACAAACGAAAATAAAACAATCCAAGAGATTAGCAAAGTTGCTAATCCCCGGCAACGGCGCCAAAATTTGATGCGAGAATTATACGCACACAAATTAAACCCTCTTTTTGACAATTGTAGTATAGATATAAGTAGGGATCGTTCTTAACCGGGGATTAGGAGGGATTGCTAAACACTTGGAAACTGACTTAAAAACTCAAAAACAAAGTTTAAAACACTAAACTTGACTCAAAGAATGCGAAACTAAACGCTTAGAACACTTAAACAAACCAAAAGACTCAAACAGCACCCAAAACACTCAAAACTGCCTTAAAAACACTTTCTGGGCAGTTTTGAGCACTTTGACTACTTTGGACGAAATTGGGTAATAGAATGAATCAAAACACTTAAAAACACAAACTAAGACACTTTCTAACTAAGTTGGACACTAAAGCAAAGGGGGATTGAGTTTTTGACGAAATTAAATAAAATGCACAGATTCTAATTCAAACAGATTGTAAAGATGAATTTGATGAAAATATGGATGAAATGCTAGCTAGAGGGTTCTTCTCCACAAATGTCACACTTGCACACAAAACGATTTCTAATTGCTTTTCAATAAACCATGAATTCTCAACGCCCCGGGTTAATTAGGTCCGCTTAAATTAACCGTCAAGTTTTCCTTAAGTTAATGAATTGGATGATTGCATACGACAACCCAAAGCATTCCCCACAAGTTCCCTACATGAATTGCATAATAGAGATACAAGCAAGAATCATTAAGCATCATGAAAACTATAAGTGTTGACGAGGCATTCGTTACTATGATTGCATGAAACTTATGCCAAGAATTTGTTTAACGCGATTGTTTATAAGCAACCTCCACTACTTGTGAATATAAGTTCGTAACTATTAGGTGAAACTCACTTATATTCTAGCGTCATATTCATGCATGAAAATTAAGCGTGCACTCTCAATAAACATACATAAATAAGTTATCAATCAAACAGTTAAACAAATTGAATCCACAACTTATGAAACGCAATTAGAAGTAATCAAATCAAAATGCAAGCATAAACATATATTTCGAATTCCTCCCTAGCCAAGGGGGATTTAGTTGCTCATGGTACAAAACAAAGAGAATCAAAGAAACACCTAAACATTCCAACAACTCAAACTTGAATTGTATGAACGTTTAGGTCCTCTTCTCTTCCATTCCTCATTCGTACAAAACAAAGAGTATTGAAATTAAACATTGGAATCAAAGAAACACCTAAACATTCCAACAACTCAAACTTGAATTGTATGAACGTTTAGGCCCTCTTATCTTCCTCTTCGTTGTAGCACAAGGTCTAAGGATAGTTTGATGGTGTACATGGTTTGGGGAGTGGTGAAAATGGAAGTGATGGTGTGGTGTTTGGATTATTAGGGAGAGAGCACGACACAAGGGAATGGTTGGAGTTTGTGACTGAAATGTGTATGGAAGAATGAATGAATTGTGGCTGCAATGGATGCTTATTTATAGGTGAAAATGAGGGAATATGACAGCTAGGAACTTGGTGGAAATCTGAAATGGTGATGGGAGATGCATGTGGCTGATTTATGCATGTGATTAAAGGGTAATGACAGCTAGGTTATGATGATGAATGCATGTGCAAAGTTGGTTGAATGATTATGGGTGCATGTGGCTGATTTATGGTGCAATGATGAAAGGCAAAGTGCATGTGGCTGATTTGTGAAGGGAATGCATGTGGAATGAATGTGTGAATGATGGCAGATTGTGTATGTGAATGATTAGGGTGAATGTGCATGTGCTTTGACAGTTAGGTTGAATAAATTAAAGGGAGTGCATGTGGCTTGGCTGGAATGATTGGAATGCAATCTGAAATGGGATGTGTTGGTGTGAATTTCTTGTACAAAGGCCTCCTTTGGTCTTCAATTTCGTCCATCTACTTGGCTTCAAGTATATGCAATCCATTTAACGCCCCAAACTACTCCAAAATGCACCAAAATGCACCATTTTGCATACTTTGCCCTTAGAACCTGAAAACACACAAAAGAAGCATAAAGGACTAAAATAACTAAAGAAACATAACGTAAATGCACGAGAACAAGCCATTTAAGTCGCATGAATATGCTCCTATCAACGCCCAATAAGACAACACGCCTTAATGTGATTAAACGCGTAACTAAAATCAATCACCATCCCTAGACCGAGATTCAACACTAGGCTCGTGTTGAATCGAATCAAAGGTTCATAGTCATCCTAAGGCCCTAAGGCAACTATATAGTCCATCAATGAATGCAAATCTTATGTTAGTAGTACCATATAGTCTTGCTTTAAAAACCGTTTTAAAAGCATAGTGGGAGTATTATATACTACTAAATCAATCATATGGACCAATAGTTGTAATAGGACCAAAATGTTTTAATTAGATTAAAATGTATGTTTATATGTGATGAGACTTAAAAACCCTCAACTAAAACCATTATTAAGCTGATAAGCGAGAGATGCTTTGAATATTTCTTCGTGGCCTTCCACCGTGGTGGGCTCCAATCGTTTGTGACTTGTACACCGGCTTCACCCTATCATGGGGGAGTACAAAGTGCATGCTTACACTCAGGAGGAGTCCATAAACATATGATGAGGTAAGTGTAGGCAACGAGGATGGCCGATATCATATCATTGTGAGGCTATTCTTGAACCCCTTCATGAACTAAGCATGGTGGGAATAACTTAACTAAGTGCAATGGTGCCGATATCGTATCATCGTGAGGCCACATTCTCTAGAGGCCAAACTAGATGGGTAATTACAAGAGTTGTAAATGAGTAAAGTGTTATTCTTTCATCATTATTTTTGCTAACCGATATCATATCATCGTGAGGTGGGCTTGGTAATGGTGAGTCTCCCATACCCCGCTAAGAGTTCAACAAAACTCTCGAATTCCGATGAGGGATATGGAATTTGCCAAAAATAGTGGGTGGTGCTATTTGATTTAAAGACCCGAATCAAATGGCTTAAAATCAATCAATTTATATTCGTTATGTATTTGTTTAGAGGAGGGTAGTGAACTTGGCTTAATTGCAAGTTTGCCACTCCATTGTGAGGTGGTATAAAGACATCTTTATAGTCATTTCATCCTTAGGGGTTTTCTTGGGAGTAAAGATGAGAACACAAACCTCCCTTTGCTCTCAAAGAGGCCGGCCAATCTAGAGGGGAAAATCTAGCAATCTTACTTCCTCTAGGCCACTCATTTCTTCTTCAATATGCCTTGGTGTGGAGACTTAGAGGTTCTCAATTTTGGGAACTTGGAGAAACCTTTTCATCCATCCAAATCCATGGATCTAAGATGCAAGGAATGAAGGCCCTCTCTTTGAGTGATTAGCCTTTGCTTATGCAAAGAGGAATCTACAAAGGTATTGATTTCTCAACTCACTTTGTTTTGAGTTGAGTCTTGGTTCACCTATCTACTAGGCTTTGAAGTTCATGGGTTAAGTTTTGTTTTTGAGTGCATATAAACATGATTCCGCCTTTTAATTGTTAATTGCATGTTGTTGATGTTGCTCAAATGAACTTGTTTTTCACAAATAATCCTTAAAGGTGTTCGCTGGTTGCCTTCACAATGCTGTTTATCCAAATTGAAGATGTGTCGGCGGGAAAAAGAAAATAAAAAATCTCAAGATGTTTGAGAGGTTTTGCTCAGGGCAGTTGTGTGTTGAATTGAAGGTTCTTTGATTGTTGCACGGTGCCTCCTATTTATAGGGACGAGTGCGTGTTGGTTGATAAGCTCTAAGGTTGATTGAAGTTCCACCATCCTACTACAACTCTTGCACCGTTCAAGTTTCGGTCGAATCCTACAATACTGGCCTTCTGAACTTAGTAAAAAATGCAACAAGATTCACATTCACTCCACATGCAGCCTTGTGCTTAAACAAGATAAGCACTCATTTTATATTAATAAGAATGTAGGCATTTAACCAAAATGCCTTTCATCCATATCATTTTACTTCCAACCAAATGCAAACCATGCATTATCAAAAAGTTCATCCTGATCACATCTCATATTTCTGCATGTTGTCTTTATCCTTAGATTTTGATAAGTAACATCTTCCTTGTTGATTAGGAACGCAAACCAACCAAGCTGCACGATGCATAACCACACAGAGTCCTTGTACAATGCAAGTTCTCTTATTTATTTGACTGTCAAGCTGCAACTATAAGATAATTACCATTTTAATAAATTCCTAACAAAATGGTAATATCAAATATGGTCTCTTTCATCAAATGGCTCAAAGTATACGGGCCGAGTTCGTACAAAATCACGGCCTCTTAATATTTAGAATCATCTGACGGTATAAAATTCTACACATTCAAACGGCCCCGATTACTCAGGCCGATTGTGTAAAATTAGGTCCAAACATTGTCCCCCAATTTCCTTGAGCTTCGGCTCGTAAGCCGAATGGTTAAGGAAATTAAATTTCTTCAACTGATCACAAGCGGCATCAAAAAATATAAATGACCACCGAAGCTCCATCGAAGAAGTCTATCACCAAAGCTATGGTCGAAGAAAATATGGTCAAGGAAAATTATGGTCGAGGACCGAATCCATCAAATTGATTCAAATATATATATATATATATATATATATGGTAGAGAATAGACCACCCCACCGAATGCAAAGTCACATGGTGGATCACCTCCTCATAACATCCAATGTCGAGAACCTCCAAGTTTTTGCAAAATCTATCCGTAGGCTCTTGATTTCACGAATTGCTTCTCAACTCGTCTCTTTGGCAGAAGCCACATGCAAATATAAGCTGCCGAGCTGAACTTTCAAATCGACTCATTCAACTGTTGCTTTCTCAAGTTTCTAAGTCAAGAAATACATGGCCGAGAAATATGTCATCGATCACGACATACACCCCACTGTCATCGAACTGATGTCGAATTCACAACTCTTTTCTCAGCTAACTTGGGATACATCAGCGTTATACACACAATGAAGAGGCACTTTCAAAACCCCAGAATTTCTTACCGTCATTCGGCTACCATTATCATCGGCTATCATTATCATCGGCTATCTACTTTAAGGGCCAAGAAACACCTGATTCTTGGTAGTTGGGCCTACCACCAATCATGAATGCTCTGATCACTTCTCGGTAATGGCATCCTAAAGCAAGCTATATATATATATATATATATATAACCCCATGACCGATTGGTGTATATTTATATACGGCTACGTCCTGATGTAAGCTAACTTATATATATATATATATATATATATATATATATATATATATATATATACACATATATTAAACTCCATGTCGAAACTCAATTGAGTGTGTTCTGCCAACATGCATCTTTGATAGTCCTAGGTCTTCCCAACTGAGTCATGCATATATAAATATAATGTCGAATTTGCATGCATTCCTGTCGTCGAGAAAAATTAGGCCGAGGTCAAGAAAAAGGGCGAGGTCGTGAAACATTGGGCCGAGAAAAACCATTCTTGGCAGCACGGCCAATCCATCAATCTTGAACGTGATATATTAAACCCAATGTCAAAACCAAGGCTTTAAAATGATTTGTCGGCCATGCATCTCTATCTTATATATATATATATATATATATAACTTTAAATGGTCAAAAAGTCTTAATGGCCGAATGACCTGGCCGAATGGAAAATCAAGTTCCATGCCCGAGTGTGTGTATATATATATAACTTCAAATGGTCAAAAGTTTTAATGGCTGAATGGAAGTCTTAATGGCCGAATGACTTGGCCGAATGGAAAAACCAAACTCCCATGGCCGACCGAAGGGAAGGAAGGTCGATCGAATTAGATGGATAGGTGTAGAGCATGCTACAAATATTCTTCTTAACAGTCATTTGAGTTGTGGGTTTCGACCAAGAGGAGTCTACCAAAGATCACCAATAATCAATAATCACATAATTCAGAAAATGTGAAAATCAGCCGAGCCATATGGCCGAGGACTACTGGAAAACCACCGCCCAATAAAAATGCATTCGGCACTAAAATTCCAATCCTTCAGCCCAACACACCATTTTGTTGCCCCCTTTATTTTCTCAAGTATTGGCTGAAAAACCGAATGGTTAAGAAAATAATTTATTCATTATATATATATATATATATATATATATATTAGCAAACGAAAATAAAAATGGCCGAACCATAAAGTGGAGGAGGATGCCAACGATCTTTTATTCCGAGCCGAGATCTTTTTATATCAAAATTCTCAAATTGATCTCGCTCCAGGCCGAGAAAAGAATTTTCTCCAAATATTTCTGTCTTGACGAAAGATTTTTTACTGATAGGAGCATATTCATGCGACTTAAATGGCTTGTTCTCGTGCATTTACGTTATGTTTCTCTAGTTATTTTAGTCCTTTATGCTTCTTTTGTGTGTTTTCAGATTCTAAGGGCAAGGTATGCAAAAGGATGCCTTTTGGAGCATTTTGGAGCAAAATCGGACTTGGATTGGATAGCTTATATTTGGAGCACAAGGAATGGACGAAATTAAAGACCAAACTATCATAACCACCTATCATTACTTATCATCACTTAACATATCATTCATTTATCACTTAGCATATCATTCATTTATCAATTATCAAACCAATCACTTATCACTTCCATTCACTTATCACTCACCACATATCATTCATTTATCACTTATCAAACCTTTCACTTATCACTTCCATTCACTTATCACTTATCACATATCATTCATTTATCACTTATCATACTCATAATCATCTACACATTTCAAACATATGCATTTCATCTCACATGCACACCCACCTCTTTCCAAACTAATTCACATGCATACCTATTCTTTAAATCAACACATGCATTCACACACATGCACATCATTCACTCACATTTCCACCATTCATTCTTTATTCCACAAACAAGTCACATGCATTTCCACCTTCCTACTTCATCATTTCACCACATTCTCCCTCTTTAACTCATTTCATTATTCATTCACTTTGCATTCATTCAATTCCACCCCACATGCACCCTTTATTCTTCATCATTGCAACCATGGCACATTTACACCAACAAAACAACTCCCATGCCATGGCCTACTCATATTCCCATTTCCTTTCCAACATCTCACATGCATTTCCACCTTCCTACTTCATCATTTCACCACATTCTCCCTCTTTAATTCCACATGCATTCACTTCATCATTACACCACCACTCATTCTTTAATTCCACATGCAATTCCTCATCATTCCTTCACACAAATGCTTAAACAAACATCCATATGTTCCATCCACTCCTCCTATAAATACCCTTGCATTCCCATTCATTCATATCATCTCATTCACAACACAACACTCTTCAAAATCATCCATTCTTCCTTTGGCCGTGAGTTTCCCTTCCATTTCTCCTCCATTTCTTCCATTTCCATAAATCCCCCAATCCATTCAACACACCAACAACATCCCTTAGTCCTTGTGCCACAATAAAGAGGAAGATAAGAGGGCCTAAATGTTCATACAATTCACGTTTGAGTTGTTGGAATGTTTACGCGTTTCTTTGATTTCAATGTTTAAATTCAATTCTCTTTGTTTTGTAATATGAGGAATGGAAGAGAAGAGTGCCTAAACGTTCATACAATTCAAGTTTGAGTTGTTGGAATGTTTAGGTGTTTCTTTGATTTCAAAGTTATGAGGAACTAAACCCCCCCTTAGCTAGGGGTGATTTCAATACCATGATTATTTATGTAATATGAATTGATGAATTCCAGTTATGAACTCTTGATTCGTGAATGCAATTGGCTTAACTATTTGATGATTAACTTATTTGTGTTTGTTGATTGAGGGTCGACACTGATGCGAGAATTATCCGCGCACAAATTAAACCCTCTTGTTGTCAAATTGTAGTATAAGTATAAGTAGGGATCGTTCTGGACCGGGGATTAGGAGGGATTGTTAACCACTTGGATTTGACTTCAAAAACGTAAAAACAATATAAAACACTAAACTAGACTCAAAGAATGTGAAACTAAACGTTAAAACACTAAGACAAAACAAAAGACTCAAAAAGCTTTAAAAACACAAACAAAAATGATTTCTAACTAAATTGAACAATAAAGTAAAGGGGGATTGAGTTTTGGACGGAATTAAACTAAATGAACAAATTGCAATTAAAACATAATGTAAATATGAAATTGATGAAATGGAATGAATGGATGCTAGCCAAGGGGTTCATCTCCACACATGTTACACTTGCATAATAAAAAGATTTCTAATTACATTTCAATAAACCATGAATTCTCAACGCCCCGGGTTAATTAGGTCCGCTTAAATTAACCGTCAAGTTTTCCTTAAGTTAATGAATTGGATGATTGCATACGACAACCCAAAGCATTCCTCACAAGTTCCCTACATGAATTGCATAATAGAGATACAAGCAAGAATCATTAAGCATCATGAAAACTATAAGTGTTGACGAGGCATTCGTTACTATGATTGCATGAAACTTATGCCAAGAATATGTTTAACGCGATTGTTTATAACCAACCTCCACTACTTGTGAATATAAGTTCGTAACTATTAGGTGAAACTCACTTATATTCTAGCGTCATATTCATGCATGAAAATTAAGTGTGCACTCTCAATAAACATACATAAATAAGTTATCAATCAAACAGTTAAACAAATTGAATCCACAACTTATGAAACGTAATTAAAAGTAATCAAATCATATTACAAACATAAACATAGTTTCGAATCACCCCCTAGCTAAAGGGGGTTTATTTCCTCATAACTTTGAAATCGAAAGAAACACCTAAACATTCCAACAACTCAAAACTTTGAATTGTATGAACGTTTAAGCACTCTTTTCTTCCATTTCTCATACGTACAAAACAAAGAGAATTAAAATGAAACTTTGAAATCAAAGAAACACCTAAACATTCCAACAACTCAAAACTTGAATTGTATGAACGTTTAGGCACTCTTCTCTTTCCTCGTTGTTGTCGCACAAGGTTTAAGGATAGGTTGGTTGGGGGGATGGAAGTGTTGGGGAATTATGGAAATGGGTGAGGATTGTGGAAATGGAAGATGGTTTTTGGATTCTAAGGGAGAAAGGAATGTGTTTGTGGTGTGTTGTTGTGTGTAATGAGATGATATGAATAAATGGGAATGCAAGGGTATTTATAGGAGGAGTGGAGGAACATATGTATGTTTTGTTAAGAATTTGTGTGAAGGAATGATGAAGAATTGCATGTGGAATTAAAGAATGATTGGTGGTGATAATATGATTGAAGTGAATGCATGTGGAATTATAAGAGGGAGAATGTGGTGAAATGATGAAGTAGGAAGGTGGAAATGCATTGTGAGATGTTGGAAAGAAAATGGGAATATGAGTAGGCCATGGCATGGGAGTTGTTTTGTTGGTGTAAATGTGCCATGGTTGCAATGATGAAGAATAAAGGGTGCATGTGGGGTGGAATTGAATGAATGCAAAGTGAATGAATAATGAAATGAGTTAAAGAGGGAGAATGTGGTGAAATGATGAAGTAGGAAGGTGGAAATGCATGTGACTTGTTTGTGGAATAAAGAATGAATGGTGGAATGATGAAGAGTTGCATAAAGAATGCATGTAGGGTTAGCTAGGTTGGCTTTGTTTGGGTGCATGTGTGTTAATGGTGGTTTTGCATGTGAATTGATGGATTGTTTTTGATGGAATGGATGGTTCTTTGCATGGCTTTTGAAGTGATTGTGGGCTTTGGAATTGGAAGGAAATGCATGGCCTTGGGGTTGGTTTAAGAGAGAATGGGCTAGGCCCTTTGTTTTATGTCCAAAATGAATACAAGGCCTTCAAATTCGTCCAACACTTTGGCTCCAATCATATGCTATCCATTCCAAGCCCAATTTTGCTCCAAAATGCTCCAAAATGCATCTTTTTGCTTCCTTAGCCATATGAACCTAAAAACACACGAAAATGGCTTAAACTACTAAAACAACTATGAATTAACAACATAGATGCACGAAAACAAGCTAAGTAAGTCGCCTAAATATGCTCCTATCAAACTCCCCCACACTTATCTTTTGCTAGTCCTCGAGCAAAACAGAATAAAAACAAATAAACAAAACGACACTAAACACGTAAAACACAACCTAAACCCTCCAACAACTGTCTTAGGGATTTCCAATGCACATGACAAGTTAAAAATTATTATTCCCACAGAATTTAGCCATCTTTACCCTTAAGTACATTCTTAATCATGGTCACCACATACTAGTTCACAATTAAGCATTTAAAACCATGTTTTGAATGTAGTAACATGCCTTAGAGAATTTGCTCAATTCCTTACAAGATATGCACTCAATTTTCACTCAGATTTTCTAACTACACACCCTAATCTAGTCATATGTGAGAAGATTGATGTAAACATGAAAGACTAGTATCTCACATATCTTATAACAAAGAAAGCATTTTCTGGATTTACGATAATGACATGAATATGATCTCATGAATGGAATGCTACTACTTAGACGCGAGCACCAGTGACACCATATGCTCATACCAAGTTCAAACTCCACAATTGAAATACACAACACTCAAGATAGAAGTCAAGGGTTGTAACGGGGCTTGGGGTATTGGCTAACAATGAAAGGTGAAGGATAAACAAACATTCTTAAAGCAATAGTGAGCAAAGTATTGAATCAGGCACTTAGAATTCCCTTAAGAACGCAGAAGTCAACTTTGAACACCCAAGGGAAAGTCACACAAAACTTTAGGGCCATATTCACTTTTTGGACCCTTTCTTCAACCATCAACGCTCGTGAGTTCATTCTTACTTATTTTCACTTTTTTTTTTTTTTTTTTTCTTTTGAATCTCAAAACATACATATAAACGTAAGAACAAGCATTCCTTCCCCCACACTCATTTTCTTGCAATACCTTAATCAAAAGGAATTCATTGCTTACTATCTTCTAAGAACAAAGGTGTGGATGTCCTAAACTAGGCTAGGTGAGGATAATGTGGGTTAACAAAGAATAAAGGCTAACACAAGCTCAACGGGGGTAAAACTTACAACAAATAGAAATATGGGAAGTGAGGCTATTTGGCTATGGTGGGCACTACACAACTTCATCTTGAATATGTTATGCAAATCAATAACATGCTTTGAATGAAATGGGCATGAGTTCTAGCATTTGGAACTATATGATGAAACGCCTTCTAAGTAGTAACCAAGCAAAGAATAATGAGATCATGCAACGACTTTAGAAAACAAGAAATCACAGATTATACTCTCCAAAGAACGTTATAGGCTCAAGTCTCTCAGGGTTGTAGCGTTGTTTGAGTTCCTTCCTTCAAGCATGTTACATAACTAATTTTTTCTTTTATGATTGCATGTGAAGTCATACATTATAACCATAACCAAGCATATACCAAGAGTAAATCAAACTTTTCTCTATGTTTATAACTCTTTTTAACAGTCATGCACTTACAAACCAAATCCTTATCATTGTGTTGGAAGGTACCTACGACACAAAAACGACTCAAAACACTCTTTTTAGGCTTTTCAAAACATGTTTTTCAATTTTTATGTGATTTTCGAATTTTTAAGTCAAAACACACTAAACACACTTAAAAACAGCAAGAAACAACATTTGAAGTTATGGTGGATAAAACCCTACGAATTTGCATCAAAACACTTTAGAAACTCCCCCACACTTAAATCAAACATTGTCCTCAATGTTAAAAACCACACTAAACACAAACAAACATATAAACAGCAATTAAACATACTAATCATGGCAGAATGTATCTAACAAAGAGAAGAGTTTAGAGATGCAAATCTGGTTATGGAGTGTTCGTTCCATCTTCTCCTTGGTGATTGCAGTGAGGCTTCATCTTGAGTTTTTCCACAGGCTACTCTTGAACTGAGCTGGAGATTCTTTTGGTTTCCTCCGATCGTTGATTTTCCTTTGTGCTACTCTTGAACTGGGCAGCAGGATTTTTTGGTTTCCCCCAAATGTCTGAGCTTCCTCCTTTTATCTGTTTCTTTGTTCAATCTCTCCAATTCGTATTGAAGAGGGTTAGAGGATAGCTCAGCAAAGCTAGGTAAGCAACCAGGGAATAGAGTCTAGATAGACTCCAAGTGCCGGTTGATTGCTTCTTTCACTTTGCCATGCAAGTAATATCAAGGACAAAGGAAAAGACAGGGAAAGAGCATGATATGAGATACCTTTGCTTTCGCCCTTGATGATATGAGATACCTTTGCTTTCGAAGAGGCAGCGAATGAATCCACATGCTTCGATCCACCGTTTCCTCTTCCTCATTCGTACTGCAGGCATTTGGTATCTTCTTTGGGGGATACATCCATGTTTGAAAGTGCGTTCTCAAGAGAAGGAGAAAACTGAACATGTTTGTGCGGGTTGGTTGCAGCTTACATTTTTGGCCGAGAAGGAAAGTTATGCGCTTCTGGGTATATGCCTTGCCATGAATGTTGATGTATATAGGCATTGTAATGGCAAATGGCAGTGCGGATGCGGCAATGTCTTCCACGCGTCTTCTGAAAAGCTGGGAGCTTTTGACAAAGTGGCACGCGTCTTCTGAAAAGCCGGGAGCTTTGACAAAGTTGCACTCGCTTTCTGGAAAGCTGGGAGCTTTCGGCTTTTCACCCACGTTTGTCGGCTAAAGTGTGCAGCTGATTTCTCGCCTTCCACGCGTCTTCTGAAAAGCTGGGAGCTTTTGACAAATTTGCACACGCTTTCTGAAAAGCCTGGATTGCGTCTGAAGAGCAGGCGATCTTTACGCCGGGAAATCCGGTTTTGAAGAGTGGTGTCTCTTCATTTCTGAATCGGTGAACGCCTCTCCTTTAATAGAGGTGATCGATCACCTCTATCTGCACACTTTGAAGACTTCCCAGAAATCATCTTCGGCCCGTCGAGATTTTCCTCCATCCAACCCTTCTCTTTTAACTTCTTGAACAATGGCTAGCTCATCCAACCCATCGAACATTTGCTTAGATTTGAGTCTAAGCAGTGATCCGGTCGCGTCTCGTCAGGGTAAGGTATGGTGCCCGTCTTTCTTATCTTCCCATGGCCCTCTTACAGATGAGGACTCTGTGATGACGGATCCCACAACGGCTACGATAGTGGCTCGGAACCTCCTCACTCCCAAAGACAGTCAGCTGCTTTCAGGACGGTCCGATGAGTTGGCCGTTCAAGAATCCCTGGCTCTGAGTGTTCAGTGCGCTGGCTCTGTGTCCAACATGGGCCAACGCCTTCTTGCTCGCTCCCGTCAGGTTGAATCCTTGATGGCGGAGGTGGAGAGTCTTAAGCAGGAGATCAAACAGCTTAAGTACGAGAACCGAAGTTTGCACGTGCTTGCCAACAATTATTCGTCAGGCATGAAGAGGAAACTTGACGAGCTTGATGACCGTCAAAGGCTTGCAGCTTTCTTCCAGAGGCACCTCTTTCCTGGGTCATCTAGCGTTCCACCAAGGTTTGGGGCCTTTAATGATCTATCTTCGGTGCCTCCCGCTCCTGTGCCTCCTGCTCCTATGCCTTCTGCTCCGATGCCTTCTGCTCCGATGCCTCCTGCTCCGATGCCTCCTGCTCCGAGAGTGTTGCCACGCAGTGGGGCCTCACGTACACAACCCTTGTGAAGGCTCCATCTTTCTGCCATGTTTAGATACAATTGTAATTTATTGAAAAAAATCAATGAACAAGCTTTGTTTTATTTACTGTATTGGGTTGCCTCCCAAGTAGCGCTTTCTTTTACGTCTTGCAGCCGGACGAAACCTTCTTAGGCTCATTTAGGACCCATGACATGGACTTTATCTCTGAATGGCGGGTGATACTTGAGATGATCCGGTAATGGTTTAAATTCTAGAGTGGGTGCCTGGATCATTAACAAGATATCAATATAAAAGAAAATTGAAATTCGGGGAGGCGGCTTACCTGTGTGCTCCGACAAGAACTCAATGACAAACACCACTCCCTTGAAAGTTTCAGGGATATTGGACTTGGCCAGATTGCATGTGATGGTTGGTCCTTGTCTTGTGTCATAAAGTTCAACTTCTTTGGGGTTGTTTGCCTCAAGTATATCCTCTTTAATGAATTCTAGACATTCCCCAGTCACATCTTGCTCTTGATTCTTTGGAAAGGATTCGAAGATGCCTTTCTCACCCTCTTCTTCCTTGGATTGCATGATCCTGCAAGGAATAGGGACATTCAGTGGAATGGGGTTAGAACTAATTAAATTTGGAACAACCTTACTTGAATTAGATGGCGTGGGAGCAATAGGTGCCTCCAGCAAAGGTGTTTCCACTCTTGCCGTGGGTTGGGTGTATTCCTCTTCCTTGTGATTTGATTTTGATGGTTGAGGGTCCGTTCCAACCTCCTTGTCACTTCTCAACATGATTTCCTTGGCAGTTTCAAATTCTCCCTTCGGATTTGCAATGGTTGAAATAGGGATTTTGCCTTGGTCTTGAAATTGTCCTACGAACTCCGCTATCTGCCCAATTTGCTTCTCCAAGTTGTCCACCCTCTTATCTTGGATTTGCCTTTCTTTGTTTTGGGTTTGGACTTCCTGCGTCAAAGTAGTAAGTAATTGAAAAATCTTATCATTATCACTTGAATTACTTACATTGCTTTGGGCAGGTTGTGGTGGATGCATAGACGTTGAATAGAACTCCTCATAAGGCTGCCAATATCCTTCTTGTTGAATATGTTGAGGTTCCCACCATATAGAGTTTGAATGATCACTCCAATCCGAATTGTAAGTATTGGAAAACACGTCGTTCCTTGATTGATTATGATCAAATGTACCAACTCTTTGCATTTGGTACTCTTCCATAAGCTGTGACAAAAGAGAAGCACTATCAAGTGCCATATCTTGCTTCTAAAAACAAAATAAAACTAAAAATATATACACACAAACAAAACTAAAACAATCCAAGAGATTAGCAAAGTTGCTAATCCCCGGCAACGGCGCCAAAATTTGATGCGAGAATTATCCGCGCACAAATTAAACCCTCTTGTTGTCAAATTGTAGTATAAGTATAAGTAGGGATCGTTCTGGACCGGGGATTAGGAGGGATTGTTAACCACTTGGATTTGACTTCAAAAACGTAAAAACAATATAAAACACTAAACTAGACTCAAAGAATGTGAAACTAAACGTTAAAACACTAAGACAAAACAAAAGACTCAAAAAGCTTTAAAAACACAAACAAAAATGATTTCTAACTAAATTGAACAATAAAGTAAAGGGGGATTGAGTTTTGGACGGAATTAAACTAAATGAACAAATTGCAATTAAAACATAATGTAAATATGAAATTGATGAAATGGAATGAATGGATGCTAGCCAAGGGGTTCATCTCCACACATGTTACACTTGCATAATAAAAAGATTTCTAATTACATTTCAATAAACCATGAATTCTCAACGCCCCGGGTTAATTAGGTCCGCTTAAATTAACCGTCAAGTTTTCCTTAAGTTAATGAATTGGATGATTGCATACGACAACCCAAAGCATTCCTCACAAGTTCCCTACATGAATTGCATAATAGAGATACAAGCAAGAATCATTAAGCATCATGAAAACTATAAGTGTTGACGAGGCATTCGTTACTATGATTGCATGAAACTTATGCCAAGAATATGTTTAACGCGATTGTTTATAACCAACCTCCACTACTTGTGAATATAAGTTCGTAACTATTAGGTGAAACTCACTTATATTCTAGCGTCATATTCATGCATGAAAATTAAGTGTGCACTCTCAATAAACATACATAAATAAGTTATCAATCAAACAGTTAAACAAATTGAATCCACAACTTATGAAACGTAATTAAAAGTAATCAAATCATATTACAAACATAAACATAGTTTCGAATCACCCCCTAGCTAAAGGGGGTTTATTTCCTCATAACTTTGAAATCGAAGAAACACCTAAACATTCCAACAACTCAAAACTTTGAATTGTATGAACGTTTAAGCACTCTTTTCTTCCATTTCTCATACGTACAAAACAAAGAGAATTAAAATGAAACTTTGAAATCAAAGAAACACCTAAACATTCCAACAACTCAAAACTTGAATTGTATGAACGTTTAGGCACTCTTCTCTTCCTCGTTGTTGTAGCACAAGGTTTAAGGATAGGTTGGTTGGGGGGATGGAAGTGTTGGGGAATTATGGAAATGGATGAGGATTGGTGGAAATGGAAGATGGTTTTTGGATTCTAAGGGAGAAAGGAATGTGTTTGTGGTGTGTTGTTGTGTTGTGAATGAGATGATATGAATGAATGGGAATGCAAGGGTATTTATAGGAGGAGTGGAGGGAACATATGTATGTTTGTTTAAGCATTTGTGTGAAGGAATGATGAAGAATTGCATGTGGAATTAAAGAATGAGTGGTGGTGTAATGATGAAGTGAATGCATGTGGAATTAAAGAGGGAGAATGTGGTGAAATGATGAAGTAGGAAGGTGGAAATGCATGTGAGATGTTGGAAAGAAAATGGGAATATGAGTAGGCCATGGCATGGGAGTTGTTTTGTTGGTGTAAATGTGCCATGGTTGCAATGATGAAGAATAAAGGGTGCATGTGGGGTGGAATTGAATGAATGCAAAGTGAATGAATAATGAAATGAGTTAAAGAGGGAGAATGTGGTGAAATGATGAAGTAGGAAGGTGGAAATGCATGTGACTTGTTTGTGGAATAAAGAATGAATGGTGGAATGATGAAGAGTTGCATAAAGAATGCATGTAGGGTTAGCTAGGTTGGCTTTGTTTGGGTGCATGTGTGTTAATGGTGGTTTTGCATGTGAATTGATGGATTGTTTTTGATGGAATGGATGGTTCTTTGCATGGCTTTTGAAGTGATTGTGGGCTTTGGAATTGGAAGGAAATGCATGGCCTTGGGGTTGGTTTAAGAGAGAATGGGCTAGGCCCTTTGTTTTATGTCCAAAATGAATACAAGGCCTTCAAATTCGTCCAACACTTTGGCTCCAATCATATGCTATCCATTCCAAGCCCAATTTTGCTCCAAAATGCTCCAAAATGCATCTTTTTGCTTCCTTAGCCATATGAACCTAAAAACACACGAAAATGGCTTAAACTACTAAAACAACTATGAATTAACAACATAGATGCACGAAAACAAGCTAAGTAAGTCGCCTAAATATGCTCCTATCAGACACTTAATTAGCATGCATGAATATGTGGCTAAAGTTTAAGAAGGTTTCACATAATCGTTACTAACTTATACTTGAAAGTAGTGAAGGTCGCTTGTCACGATCGCGTTAAGTTTAATTCTTAGCATGAGTAACATGATGTCATAGTTGCAAATGCTTTGTCAATGCTTATGGTTTTCATTATTCTTAATGATCTTCGATTGTATCTCTATTATGATGACATTTAGGGAACTTTTGAGAATGTTTTGGGTTGTCGAATGATGCCATCCAATCCAATAATATAAGGAAAATCTGAGGGTTAACTAGTGATGTCACGGTTAATTTGGGGCATTGTCGTTCATAATTCAATGAAGGAATAACTAGAAATTGATTCATATGCATAAATATCATGTGTGGAGAAAGAACCTCTAGCTAATTCACCAACCATCTTGTTTCACAACACTTGTTTACAATCTGTCCAGTTTTGCATTTTGTTTCGTTATTTCAATTTTCGTCCAAATCCAATCACCTTTTATTTTGTTTAAATTTTAGTCTTAATCTTTCTTACTTTTAGTTTTGCATTCTTCGCATTAAATAGTGTCTTAAACTTGTTTTTTACGTTTTTGAAGTCAAATTCAAGGTTTTAGCAAGCCCTCCTAATCCCCGGTCTAGAACGATCCCTCACTTATCCATTCTACTACAATTGTCAAACGAGGGTTTAATTTGAGTGTCAAGTAATTTTCTCGCATCAAATTTTGGCGCCGTTGCCGGGGATTAGCAACTTTGCTAGTCCCTTGTCTTTATTTTTATTTTTATTTTTTGTTTTTCGTGCATTCTTATTTCAGATTCTTAGTTTGTTTGTTTTCTTGTTTTTCAGGTACTGTGTATGACTCGTAGCTCTCAGCCTATTATAAAGAACATCTCCGACTTTGAAGGTGATTTTGAACGCACTTTGAGGAGAACGAGGAGTCAACAAGAGCCACCACAACCTCCACCACAACCTGGGCTTGAAGAAGACGAAGTAGGTGTAGAAGAAAAGCCCACGGATCAGATTTTTGAAGAAGAACAAGCCATGGCAGCAGATAATAGAACCATCAAGGAGCTTTCGGCTTCGGGTGTGGATAATGCATTGCCTCTTTGTATCCAATACCCCACGGCTGCAGAGGGGAAGACTGAGGTGTTTGAACTCAAATCCAGTTTGTTACACCATATTCCGAAGTTCCATGGCTTGTCTATGGAAGACCCCAACAAACACTTGAAGGAGTTCGAGGTGGTTTGTTCGAGCATGACCCCCGTCACTGTGGATGGGAGTATATTGATGATGAAGGCCTTTCCATTTTCACTTATGGACAAGGCCAAAGATTGGCTTTACGAACTAGCCCCAGGAACTGTGACTTCGTGGGAGAGTATGAAGCGTGCTTTCTTGGAGAAATTCTTCCCTACTTCGAGAGTGATTCTCCTACGGAAGAAAATTAGTGGTATTCAACAGAATCATGGTGAGACATTCCCGGCTTATTATGAGCGCTTCAAGGGCCTTGTAGCTTCATGTCCTCAACATCAAATGAAGGAGGAACTTCTCCTTCAATATTTCTATGAGGGCCTCCTTCCTATCGAACGACAAATGCTTGATGCATCAGCGGGAGGAGCATTGGTGGACAAAACACCAAGGGATGCCAAGATTCTCATAGCCAACCGAGCGCTCAACGCTCAACAATATGAAGGAGTGGGCCAAAGGGAAGCCCCACGGCAACAAAGTGTAAATGAGGTGAGTGCTATTTCTGAAATACAATCACAACTTGCTAATCTTACCTCTCTTGTTTCGCAGGTTGTGATTGGTCCAAAAGCACAAGAACACCAAGTTTGTGGCGTGTGCTCAATTCAAGGGCATCCATCCGACAATTGCCCTCAACTAATCGAGAATGGTGGGTGGGAATCTGCCAATGCAATTGGTTTCCAAGGACAAAATCAAAACAACCCATACTCGAACACTTACAACGCCGGATGGAGGGACCATCCAAACTTCAAATGGAGGGAGCCACAACAAGCTGCCCAACAAGGAGGATTTAGGCCAAACCCCCCTGGTTTTTATTCCAAGCCGTATGCACCCCAACAACCCCAACAACCTTCGGCATCATCTCATTCAGGTACGTCCTTGGAAAGTGATCAAGCTATGCAATTACTAACCTCTATTTCGCAGGGGTTGCAAAATCAAAACAACCGGATAGCAAATAACGAGAAGGAGATGATGGATATGAAGAAACAAATAGGGCAGATTTCTGAGTTCCTTGGACAAATTAGAGAGCAAGGAAAGCTTCCTAGCTCAACCACAGTCAATCCAAAGGGAGGATTCGAATCCGTCAAGGCCATCACCCTAAGGGGTGGAAAAGAAGTTGGGACCGAGCCAAACAATCCCAAATCTGCCCAGAAAGTAGATGAAGAGACGACACAACCTGAGGAAGTGTCTAGCTCACCCACGGAAAGAGTGAAAAACCCAATGCCGCAAGCCCCCAATCACCCTAACTCGGCCAAATCAGGTAATTTAAGTTCAAATTCATGTACTTCACGTCCTAATCTGCCCAATGTACCTTTTCCTCGCAGGTTCATGCAAGATAAAAAGGAAGAAAGCGAGAAGGACATTCTTGAAACGTTCCGAAAGGTGCATGTTAATATCCCGCTCCTTGATGCAATAAAACAAATTCCAAAGTACGCGAAGTTTTTGAAGAAGATTTGTACAACAAGGAAACGGATTCAGGAAAAAGAGGTGGTTCATGTAAGTGAGAATGTCTCTGCCATCTTGCAACGCAAACTACCTCCCAAATGCAAAGATCCAGGTAGTTTCACTATCCCTTGTGTAATTGGAAATACAAAGTTCGAACATGCCATGCTAGATTTAGGTGCTTCAATTAATGTCATGTCATATTCTGTTTATGCATCGATGAATCTAGGGGAGCTTAAAAATGATGGTGTTATTATCCAACTAGCCGATCGATCTAATGCATATCCGAAAGGAGTTTTGGAGGATGTTTTGGTGCAGGTAGACCATTTGATTTTTCCTGCAGATTTCTATGTGCTTGACATGGAAGATTCGGCACACTCTCCATCATCACCACTCTTACTTGGACGACCTTTCATGAAAACAGCTCAAACCAAGATTGATGTGGCCAAGGGAGCAGTCACTATGGCCTTTGGTGGTGATATGATTAACTTTGAGATTCCTGAATCGATTGAGAATACTAATGATGTTCGTTCTTGTTGTGCCATTGAACACATAGGGACGGAGTATTCAACAAAGATCAAGAAGGATGTTTCTCGAACTACCACCGAGAAGGAACTTGGAGTAGAGCACAAGGAGTGCACGGCTCCAACCTTGAAAGCACCACAATTGGCCATGAACAACCCTTATGCATCCGTCCATTGTGCTACCACTTCTTTGCCGTACAAAGGTAAGCCACCTATTCCAAATTCGATTCCCATTTCAACTAATAGGTTGTTACCTCGTGTGGTGCAGGTACCTAATCGAATTCAACGTCGTGGGAGAATTCGTGTTGATGTAGAAAAGCAAAACACGACAATAAGAAAGGATCATTATCCCACTCCATTCAAGGACCCAAAGCATGAAGTGGTTCGTCGGACAGATTGTAGTTGCACCCCTCCATGCCGTGGGGTTCCATAAACCTTCAAGGGAGCATCGTCCGGCTGCAAGACGTAAAAGAAAGCGCTTCGTGGGAGGCAACCCATGCATCCGAATAGAGAAGAACTTGGAAACCCCTTTAAGAGATTTATTTTTATTCCTTTCCTTTTCTTTACTGCCTTTACTTTGCTTTCTTTATCGTATTTGTTTATTTGCTTGCTCTTTTGTGACTTTATGCTTAAAACATTGAGGACAATGTTTGATTTAAGTGTGGGGGGGTAAACAATTTGTTTTTGCATGAATTTCGTGGGATTTATTCACCTATCACTTAGAATGTTGTTTCTTGCTGTTTTAAACGTTTTTAGAGTGTTTTAGTGTGTTTTATAGTGTCTTGGCATAAAACTCCGAAAATTTGATAAAAATTTGAAAAAAAAAAAAAAAAAAAAAAAGTTTGAAAAACCCAAAAAGATGTGTTTTTAGAGTCATTTGAGTCATTTTGGTGTTTGTTTGTGTCTTAGCGCTACTTGGGAGGCAACCCAATACTGTAAATAAAAATTTTGCTTGTTCATTGATTTTTTTCGATAAATTACAATTGTATCTAAACATGGCAGAAAGATGGAGCCTTTACAAAGGTTGTGTACGTGAGGCCCCACTACGTGGCAACACTCTCGGAGCAGAAGGCAGCGGAACAGGAGGTCTCGGAGCAGAAGGCAGCGGAGCAGAAGGCATTGGAGCAAGAGGTATCGGAGCAGAAGGCATCGGAGCGGGAGGCACCGAAGATAGATCATTCAAGGCCCCAAACCTTGGTGGAACGCTGGATGACCCAGGAAAGAGGTGTCTCTGGAAGAAAGCTGCAAACCGTTGACGGTCATCAAGCTCATCAAGCTTCCTCTTCATGCCTGTAGAATAATTGTTGGCAAGCACGTGCAAACTTCGGTTCTCGTACTTCAGCTGTTTGATCTCCTGCTTAAGACTCTCCACCTCCGCCATCAAGGATTCAACCTGACGGGAGCGAGCAAGAAGGCGTTGGCCCATGTTGGACACAGAGCCAGCGCACTGAACACTCAGAGCCAGGGATTCTTGAACGGCCAACTCATCGGACCGTCCTGAAAGCAGCTGACTGTCTTTGGGAGTGAGGAGGTTCCGAGCCACTATCGTAGCCGTTGTGGGATCCGTCATCACAGAGTCCTCATCTGTAAGAGGGCCATGGGAAGATAAGAAAGACGGGCACCATACCTTACCCTGACGAGGCGCGACCGGATCACTGCTTAGACTCAAATCTAAGCAAATGTTCGATGGGTTGGATGAGCTAGCCATTGTTCAAGAAGTTAAAAGAGAAGGGTTGGATGGAGGAAAATCTCGACGGGCCGAAGATGATTTTTGGGAAGTCTTCAAAGTGTGCAGATAGAGGTGATCGATCACCTCTATTAAAGGATGGGCGACACAATCACCAATTCAGAATTGAAGAAACACCGCTCTTCAAAACCGGAATTTCCGGCGTAAAAATCGCCAGCTCTTCAGACGCAATCCCGGCTTTTCAGAAAGCGTGTGTAACTTTGTCAAAAGCTCCCAGCTTTTCAGAAGACGCGTGGAAAGGCGAGAAATCAGCTGCACACTTTAGCCGACAAACGTGGGTGACAACGCCGAAAGCTCCCAGCTTTCCAGAAAGCGAGTGCAACTTTGTCAAAAGCTCCCAGCTTTTCAGAAGACGCGTGGAGGTAATTTCCGCATCCACATTGCCACTTGCCATTACAATTCTTATATACATCAACATTCATGGCAAGGCATACACCCAGAAGCGCATGACTTTCCTTCTCGGCCGAAAAATGTAAACTGCAACCAACCCTCTCAAACATGCTCAATTTTCTTCTTCTCTTGAGAACACACTTTCAACCATGGATGTATCCCCCAAAGAAGATACCAAAGGCCCGGAGAGAAAAGGAGGCAAGAGGAAACGGTGGATCGAAGCATGTCGATTCATTCGCTGCCTCTTCGAAAGCAAAGGTATCTCATATCATCAAGGGCGAAAGCAAAGCTATCTCATATCATGCTCTTTCCCTGTCTTTTCCTTTGTCCTTGATATTACTTGCATGGCAAAGTGAAAGAAGCAATCAGCCGGCACTTGGAGTCTATCTGGACTCTATTCCCTGGTTGCTTACCTAGCTTTGCTGAGCTATCCTCTAACCCTCTTCAATACGAATTGGAGAGATTGAACAAAGAAACAGATAAGAGGAGGAAGCTCAGACCTTCGGGGGAGACCAAAGGAAGCCTGCTGCCCAGTTCAAGAGTAGCACAAAGGAAAATCAACGATGGGAGCAGCGCAGTTCAAGAGTAAGCCTGTGGAATCACAAAGATCCAAGCCTCAATGCAATTACCAAGGAGAAGATGGAATTTACACTCAATAACCAGATTTGCGTTTCTAAACTCTTCTCTTTGTTAGATCCATTCTGCCATGTTTAGTATGTTTAGTTGTTGTTTATGTGTTTACTTTTGTTTGGTGTGTTTTAAACATTGAGGACAATGTTTGATTTAAGTGTGGGGGGATAACTAAAGTGTTTTGATGCAAATTCGGAGGGTTTTATCCACCATAACTTCAAATGTTGTTTCTTGCTGTTTTTTTTTAAGTGTGTTTAGTGTGTTTTGACTTAAAAATTCGAAAAGCGCATAAAAATTTGAAAAACATGTTTTGAAAAGCCTAAAAAGAGTGTTTTGAGTCGTTTTTGTGTCGTAGGTCACCTTCCAACACAATGATAAGGATTTGGTTTCTAATTGCATGACTGTTAAAAAGAGTTATAAACATGGAGAAAAGTTTGATTTACTCTTGGTATATGCTTGGTTATGGTTATAATGTATGACTTCACATGCAATCATAAAAGAAAAATTCGTTTTTGTAACATGCTTGAAGGAAGGAACTCAAACAAACGCTACAACCCTGAAAGACTTGAGCCTATAACGTTCTTTGGAGAGTATAATCTGTGATTTCTTGTTTTCTTAAGTCGTTGCATGATCTCATTATTCTTTGCTTGGTTACTACTTAGAAGGCGTTTCATCATATAGTTCCAAATGCTAGAACTCATGCCCATTTCATTCAAAGCATGTTATTGACTTGCATAACACATATTCAAGAAGAAGTTGTGTAGTGACCACCACCATAGCCAAATAGCCTTACTTCCCATATTTCGTATATGTTGTAAGTTTTAACCCCGTTGAGCCTTGTTTAGCCTTTATTCTTTGTTTACCCACATTTTCCTTACCTAGCCTAGAGTAGGACTTTTCTATACCCTTGTTCTTAAAGTAGAGTGAACATGACTTAAGTGAATTCCTTTTGAGTACATTATGCAAGAAAATGAGTGTGGGGGAGTAAAAGTGTGTTCTTACGTTTATATGTATGTTTTGAGATTCAAAAGAAAAAGAAGAAGAAATGAAAAAAAAAAAAAAAAAAAAAAAAAAAAAAAGAGTGAATATGGCCCTAAGTTTTGTGTGACTTTCCCTTGGGTGTTCAAAGTTGACTTCTGTATTCAAAAGTGAATTCTAAGTTGATTCAATTGCCTTGCTCACTATTTCTTTAAGAACCTTTGTTTTCCATATCCCTTCTTTGTTATCCACACGCCCCAAGCCCCATTACAACCCTTGACTTCAATCTTGAATGTTATGTGTTTCAATTTGTGGAGTTTGAACTTGGTATGAGCATATGGTGTCACTGGTTCTCGCGTCTAAGTAGTAGCATTCCATTCATGAGATCATAATCTAAACATGCTTATTAACTCCAAAAATTGCGTTCTTTGTGATACATATATGTGAGTGTTCCTTTTCATGTTTACATCAATCTTCTCACATATGACTAAATTAGGGTGTGTAGTTAGAAAATCTGAGTGAAAATTGAGTGCATATCTTGTAAGGAATTGAGCAAATTCTCTAAGGCATGTTACTACATTCAAAACATGGTTTTAAATGCTTAATTGTGAACTAGTATATGGTGACTATGATTAAAAATGTACTTAAGTGTGAAGATGACTAAAATCTGTGGGAATGATAATTTTTAACGTGTCATGTGCATTGGAAATCCCTAAGACAGTTGTTGGAAGGTTTAGGTTGTGTTTTACTTGTTTTGTTTCGTTTCGTTTCGTTTTGTTTTGTTTTTCTTTCTATTTTGCTCGAGGACTAGCAAAAGATAAGTGTGGGGGTATTTGATAGGAGCATATTCATGCGACTTAAATGGCTTGTTCTCGTGCATTTACGTTATGTTTCTCTAGTTATTTTAGTCCTTTATGCTTCTTTTGTGTGTTTTCAGATTCTAAGGGCATGGTATGCAAAAGGATGCCTTTTGGAGCATTTTGGAGCAAAATCGGACTTGGATTGGATAGCTTATATTTGGAGCACAAGGAATGGACAAAATTAAAGACCAAACTATCATAACCACCTATCATTACTTATCATCACTTAACATATCATTCATTTATCACTTAACATATCATTCATTTATCACTTAGCATATCATTCATTTATCAATTATCAAACCAATCACTTATCACTTCCATTCACTTATCACTCACCACATATCATTCATTTATCACTTATCAAACCTTTCACTTATCACTTCCATTCACTTATCACTTACCACATATCATTCATTTATCACTTATCATACTCATAATCATCTACACATTTCAAACATATGCATTTCATCTCACATGCACACCCACCTCTTTCCAAACTAATTCACATGCATACCTATTCTTTAAATCAACACATGCATTCACACACATGCACATCATTCACTCACATTTCCACCATTCATTCTTTATTCCACAAACAAGTCACATGCATTTCCACCTTCCTACTTCATCATTTCACCACATTCTCCCTCTTTAACTCATTTCATTATTCATTCACTTTGCATTCATTCAATTCCACCCCACATGCACCCTTTATTCTTCATCATTGCAACCATGGCACATTTACACCAACAAAACAACTCCCATGCCATGGCCTACTCATATTCCCATTTCCTTTCCAACATCTCACATGCATTTCCACCTTCCTACTTCATCATTTCACCACATTCTCCCTCTTTAATTCCACATGCATTCACTTCATCATTACACCACCACTCATTCTTTAATTCCACATGCAATTCTTCATCATTCCTTCACACAAATGCTTAAACAAACATCCATATGTTCCCTCCACTCCTCCTATAAATACCCTTGCATTCCCATTCATTCATATCATCTCATTCACAACACAACACTCTTCAAAATCATCCATTCTTCCTTTGGCCGTGAGTTTCCCTTCCATTTCTCCTCCATTTCTTCCATTTCCATAAATCCCCCAATCCATTCAACACACCAACAACATCCCTTAGTCCTTGTGCCACAATAAAGAGGAAGATAAGAGGGCCTAAACGTTCATACAATTCACGTTTGAGTTGTTGGAATGTTTACGCGTTTCTTTGATTTCAATGTTTAAATTCAATTCTCTTTGTTTTGTAATATGAGGAATGGAAGAGAAGAGTGCCTAAACGTTCATACAATTCAAGTTTGAGTTGTTGGAATGTTTAGGTGTTTCTTTGATTTCAAAGTTATGAGGAACTAAACCCCCCCTTAGCTAGGGGTGATTTCAATACCATGATTATTTATGTAATATGAATTGATGAATTCCAGTTATGAACTCTTGATTCGTGAATGCAATTGGCTTAACTATTTGATGATTAACTTATTTGTGTTTGTTGATTGAGGGTCGACACTTAATTAGCATGCATGAGTATGTGGCTAAAGTTTAAGAAGGTTTCACATAATCGTTACTAACTTATACTTGAAAGTAGTGAAGGTCGCTTGTCACGATCGCGTTAAGTTTAATTCTTAGCATGAGTAACATGATGTCATAGTTGCAAATGCTTTGTCAATGCTTATGGTTTTCATTATTCTTAATGATCTTCGATTGTATCTCTATTATGATGACATGTAGGGAACTTTTGAGAATGTTTTGGGTTGTCGAATGATGCCATCCAATCCAATAATATAAGGAAAATCTGAGGGTTAACTAGTGATGTCACGGTTAATTTGGGGCATTGTCGTTCATAATTCAATGAAGGAATAACTAGAAATTGATTCATATGCATAAATATCATGTGTGGAGAAAGAACCTCTAGCTAATTCACCAACCATCTTGTTTCACAACACTTGTTTACAATCTGTCCAGTTTTGCATTTTGTTTCGTTATTTCAATTTTCGTCCAAATCCAATCACCTTTTATTTTGTTTAAATTTTAGTCTTAATCTTTCTTACTTTTAGTTTTGCATTCTTCGCATTAAATAGTGTCTTAAACTTGTTTTTTACGTTTTTGAAGTCAAATTCAAGGTTTTAGCAAGCCCTCCTAATCCCCGGTCTAGAACGATCCCTCACTTATCCATTCTACTACAATTGTCAAACGAGGGTTTAATTTGAGTGTCAAGTAATTTTCTCGCATCATTTACCATCGGCCGCCGGATGTGTTGGACAATTATTATGCCCCCCAAGCATAATAACTTCGCCAATTTCGGCTTTCAATTCGAACAACTTAGCCGAACGGGATTTCTCCATATTGGCTTTATCACCAATAATCATATCGATTGGCATTGGTTCGGCGTCTAAAACCATGTCTCCAATTACCATATCAATTGATGTGGTTTTATGGTCTGAAGTCGTGTATTGGTCTTGTTCGTCATTGGAACACTCCTCTGACGAATCATTTTCTAAGTCAATTTTTAGCTCAGAAACCTGAACATTTTCTTCTAGGCCTGCCACACTTTTAGCCTTGACCGAAAATATAGTTGGCCTAGGTTTTTCTTCTTGGCCGACCATATTTTCGGTCTCGACCAAAAAAATAGGTGGCCTTTGTTCTTCGGCCAAAGTAACAAAATTTTTTTAGGCCAATGTCTGATTATGGCCGGAGCGGAAAATTACCCCCCGGTCTTTTCAACCAACCATTCCTCAAATGGAATCCATTTGTAGTAAAAAACGTAAGGAAAATATTTTCCATCTAGCCAGGTATTAAATCGAGCCCTGTCTTCATTTACCCATTGCTCTTGCAGGGTAACATGAGCTTTTATTCTCAACATGTAAGTGAATGACTTTTGCATCTCTGTATGGCCACGAAGAATTTTTTCCACTTCCAAAGATCTTTTTTGTTCCTCATTGTGGTTTTTCAATTCCTCTCGGAGCTCGTACAATCGGCTACGTGGAGCCGAATTGGAATCTTGATATATCATATGAACTTCGTAGTTTTAGCACTGTGTCCCACTGGGCGTGCCAACTATGTTGATCCTAAAAATTACAAAGCCTATGTGGCGTGCAGGCCGAGTAATTAATAAGCTAACTACGTCATTCGGTTGAATACGGGGTGTGCCAACTCGTCGGCCGAGCTCGGCCGAGGAGTAAAATTTGTTGATGTTGCGTTGAGTACATTGCTGACTTCTTTATCTTGCGACTGCGGCTGAGGAAGGAACAAATCTCGGCCTTTGGATTCTCGAGCCTGAAGACAAGGCTGCTAGTTCTGCGAAGTTCACGAATCGTTGGCGTCGGATTTAGTCACAGTGATTATATTCGTGAGAGTATAAGCACATCGAATCGACACCAGACTATAAGGACATAAGTATTCAAAGGTAATGTGTGTCTTGATGGTAAATGTGGTTCATACCTCAGAATGCCGAACTCTGAAACTCACTTAGGAGTATCCAATCATAAAACCACTCGGCGTTTAATGCACCGAATGTCGTAACTCGTAATACCTTACTTCGCCAAGAAGGCTAATAAGATGACCTCTACCAATAAGGATTCGGAAACCCTTCTCGACTGAGACTTGGATAGGTAACCAATCAGCCTCGACGCAGTGCTGTTTATCCAAACTGAAGGTGCTTCGCGATCGGCTGATTCTACGGCAACAGTGCTGTTTATCCAAACTGAAGGTGTTCGCTGGTTGCCTTTACAGATCCAAACTGAAGATGTGTCGGCAGGAAAAAGAAAATTAAAAATCTCAAGATGTTTGAGAGATTTTGCGCAGGGCAGTTGTGTGTTGAATTGAAGGTTCTTTGATTGTTGCACGGTGCCTCTTATTTATAGGGACGAGTGCATGTTGGTTGAGAAGCTCTAAGGCTGATTGAAGTTCCACCATCCTACTAAAACTCTTCCACCGTTCAAGTTTCAGTCAAATCCTACAATACCGGCCTTCTGAACTTAGTAAAAAATGCAACCAGATTCACATTCATTCCACATGCAGCCCCGTGCTTAAACAAGATAAGCACTCATTTTATATTAATAAGAATGTAGACATTTAACCAAAATGCCTTTTATCCATATCATTTTACTTCCAACCAAATGCAAACCATGCATTATCAAAATGTTCATCCTGATCACATCTCATATTTATGCATGTTGTCTTTATCCTTAGATTTTGATAAGTAACATCTTCTGTGTTGATCAGGAACGTAAACTAACCAAGCTGCACGATGCGTAACCACACAGAGTCCTTGTACAATGCAACTTCTCTTATTTATTTGACTTTCAAGATGCAACTATAAGATAATTACCATTTTAATAAATTCCTAACAAAATGGTAATATAAAATATGGTCTCTTTCATCAAATGACTCAAAGTATACGAGCTGTGTTCGTACAAAATCACTGCCTCTTAATATTCAGAATCATCTGTTGGTATAAAATTCTACACATTCAAATGGCCTCGATTACTCGGGCCGATAGTGTAAAATTGGGTCCAAACAGCAGCAGCAGGACCAGAATTTCCTTTAGACAAACCATTCATATTAAGTTTAATCCAAGGATACCAAGGAGAAGACCATAACACAGGAAGAATAGGAGGTACCTTGCGAGGAATAGGGTGAATAATATTTAAACCATGAGAGAATCCATGAATAAACATCCTGCCATGCACGAGCTCAAAAATGATAAACATGCAAAGACGATGGTAAGAGATTGAACGAGCCGGAAAAATAAACTTGTTTTGAACTTTCTGAATAGCCGAACTAGTAAAAAGACCCGCAATGACCCATAGATTGGCCTACTGACAGAAAAAGGGCTTCCGCACAAAAATATCCAGAAAAAACAACTAAAGAATATGAAAAAGGCAAAGATGTACCAATCAACATGCTAACCACTAAAGATGCTTAGAAACTGACAGCCATAAAAAAGATTAGCAACAGATTCCTAAAAAACATGACAAACACAACAAACATAAGCCGAAGAAATACCACATCACTGTGTATAGTCGAGGCGGAATGACGCCAAAACAAAATAGATAGTCGAGGCGGAATGAAATGCCGGCAAATAACTTTTTCCCAAGCACAATCACTGTCTCATTCAAATTAGATCATAATTAGAAGAGAAATGAAAATTTCCCAAAAGGGGATGGCTCCCAATCAATTTGTCAAGGGTAAAGGAGGATGCAAAAATTTTCTGTGCCACATTGTAACTTATGCTGCTTCACATTGTAATTGAGATAAAATTTATGGGTACAAGGGATGAGTGAAAGCATATACACAAAAACTTTAACAAATCAGGTGCCAAAACCAGGCTGAATTACGCACAAGTCCTGATTTTATAGCCACGAGTGTCCGTCTCTCTGGCTCCATCATAAAAACCTGAAATTAACCACAGTAATTAGTTTCATTCATGAAAAACGCCATACCTGGTATCACAACCACATAAACCAAAGCTCAAAACATGACATGCAAATGATTACAGTTCTGATAAGAGATTACGAAGATCGACCAAAATACAAAATAATGCCAAATTGTGAAATTTAGATACATTTTGGCGAAGGACACAAATTACACCAGCAAGCCGATGATGCAATAGTCACTTCTTATTCCCTAAAGAATCTGAGTTAAGTAATTAACTTGCTTTTACCCGACAATAAAAGCACAATAGCCACTTCTATGGGGTTCTTAACCGCAAAACACAACAGAAATCAAAGAGTAATATAACTTACAATGGACAAAGCTTGGTGGGAGCAATGATGCGTGGTTAATCATATTCGTCTCCAATGCTCCATAGCAACCTAAACCACATTTACAGGAACGGAAAATTTAATTTCACCCGAGCACCACCAGAGTACTTCAATAGAGCCACAAACAATTTACTAAGGGAGTGAAAAACAATACCAGAATAAAGAAAGAATGAATAGGACCAAAAGATAGCCAATCTTAAAAAAGCGTTGCTTTTTCTCCCAGCTCAGTTGGTTATAGATCTCGGTCACATCTACCAAGTGTCGTCTCGTCATATACCTGATAAAGAGTCACAGATCATATCAGATATGATGATAAACTCTAATGCGGTATCTAAAGAAGTTTTCTGAATAAAATTATTACTCTCCTAATCATATGAAATTGAAATAATATGATTCTTTTCATGATCAATCATTGCCCAGCTTTAAAGAACAAAAATAAACTGTGTTCTACAACTTGGAAATTATGAATGTTCCACGTCTAGTTTTGCATGCTTCATTAAAAACATAAAAAAATACAGTAAATACACCGATATTAGTATAATTTCCTAATGCATTCAATATAATTTGCAATCCAAAGTATGTTATAACATGATGCCGTCCAGACACCATTGTGCATTTAGTTTACGTACTAGCATCCATATAGGTAGGCTATGAATGGCAGAAGGCTCTGTTCAACACGCACACATAGAGAGGGGGAGGGAGGGAGCACAGAGAAAGGGTGGGCAATAGGTGGAGGGATGTTATGAAAAAGTACGATTTCATTATCTGGGGTGGTGAAATGTGATTTAATTTGTAAAAGCATATTACAAAATTCCCAAACTGCCTCTCAGCCAATTGACAGTTCATGGTAAGGATCCAGATTTCACCAAAAAATAATGAGCACACAGTCTTATTAGAACTAGAAATTCTCAAGATCCAGATTTCACCAAAAATATTTCCAGATCATAACTTGACCGTATGTCAATATCAATAAAACCAAATTGTAATCAAGTATAAAATCCTTATCCCAACTTGTTATTAACATGTAAATGGGGTTACAGTGACACACCAGAATGCTACCATCATTTATTGTAACAACTATTCTCTTACAATGTTCAGTTGATTACCTAGCTGACTTACATACCATGTAGCAAGCTTCACTTGGAACAACGTTACAGTATAATCATATTCAAGTTTCCCACTTTTCAGTTAAGTATTGGTCAAAATGATGAATTCATAATCCATCATGAGCAAGTTTTTTCTTTCAAGATTAACAAGATATATGGAAAGGCATACCGAAAAAGAAAAACCCATAACCATGTAGTTGACACTAAATTTATATGTAACTTAAGCTCTACCCGATGATTACACAGAGGTCGTCAGTTATACAATTCTAGACACAACAACATTTGAGTAATGGGCGAGAAAGAAACTTACAAATTGACATTATAATATAGGTGTGGCAGAGCCATGAAAAGCATGAACCAATGTCGCGCTATAAGAAGAATGAAGCACAAAACTCCTTGAATAATAAATTCTGGCAAAATGACATTGTTTATCCGAGATGATGAATCATATGGGTTGATGTAGTCATACTCGAGGTCCACCAAGCACACAAGCTGCATTCAACATTCACAGGGGTCATATATCTAAAAATCTCAAGAACTGCGACTAAGTAACCAGATTCACCACACAGTGCAAGACTTTTTATGTGTCATAGCTAAATACGACTTGTAGAACAACTCTGGTAGGTAGTAACAGGAGTTATCGACACTTTTCGACAAGAAACTGTATTGAGTGTAAACAAAAGTTTCCCTTCATTTAACTAGAATTTCAGCACAATATCTAGGAGTATTTTCACCATAATTAAGCTTATGCCTGATCATTTTTTTTTTTTTTTGTTTTTTTCGTTTTACAAACTCAGGTTGTTCGGCACTAGAATGTAACTTGAAATCGATATGCATGTCTTTAAATTCTCAATGCGCACACACGCACACGTAAAATTCCTACATACTGATATTTTCTACAAATTTTGTAAAAGAACCAACCTTAGTGGCCCTTTACCATACTGGTGGAAAAGAGTTGAGCACTTACGTAATGACGTGGGTTAGAACTCCGTTAGTGCCTAATCTAAATCTAATCTAAGAAAATCTATCGTTTGATAGAAGATGAAAAAAATACAGCCTTGACACATTGAGCTAGTATTTCTTTTTATTTACAAGTTTTGTAAAATTCCTTCCTGCAAGTTCTGCAACATGCTTTCTAAGCCAACTTACATTGAAGGGTAAAAAAAATCGTGGAAATTTTCAAAAAAACGATAGAAAGATAAATCCCCTTTCTAGTTTCATGAAAATCCAAAACAACATATGCGAATAGATAGTTGATTTCAAATTAAAAATAAATAAATAAATTAAGAAAAACTAATTACATTATAAAGGTGAAATCTAAATACCCAGATGATCCTAGTCTGTGAATCAAATGAGCATGTTTTGAATAAATAAAATAAAATAATTTAATTAATTAAAAAAAAAGTGGGATAAAATCGAGGAAGAATTACCTGATAACCCAGAATGCATAACAAAGCTAGAATGAAGAAGAAACTCAGCAGCCATGTCCACAGCATCTCCATACCCAGTCACCACGCTCTCTCTCTCTCTCTCTCTCTCTCTCTCTCTCTCTCTCCACTTTTTGTGTATTCGTCTGGGTCTTACTGTATCTGCCCTTTGACCTTTTCTCTCCGTTTGTATCTTATTTTATCACACAAAAACACAAAATTTAAGGAATAAATCTTTCTGCTGCTTTGTTTCTTCAAGCAGAAATCCAGTTCTTGTTTTACGGCAAGTAAGTATTTCTAGTTGTACCACACTTTGGCTTCTTAAAATAAAAATTATAAAATAATAAATGCCGTGGGAATTATCTCCCATAAAAACTTATTTTTAATCTAAATCAAATTAGTCAAAAGCTTGAATGGTTCGTGGCCGATTCGAAATAAATCAAATGGGATTAAGGGAAGGACGTAAATAAACAATAAATAAGAGATTATGATGCTTTAAAAAAATTATTAAAAAAATTTAAAACATCAAATATGCTTGATAAAATAAAAAAAAATTTAATTGTTATCAATGACAATAGAAAACATATAAAAACAAAAGCAGATTTTAAAATTTTTTTTCAAAGAATAGTAATTAATACATATTCAATGAAATTTTCAAATAACAAGTATTATCTCATATATTTTATAAAATTACAATCATTGCTCCTATATTATTCTTTTTGATAATTATTATATCATATTAAATACCATATTCTTTTTAGTCATTTAACATATTTATAGTAATTTATATAAAAGTTTATCAAACACTCAATGTCACATCCCCGCCTAGGACGGATCACTTTCCAGGCCCGCTCCACTACCGTATCACGATATTGTCCGCTTTAGGCTTACCATTCCCTCACGGTTTTGTTTTTGAGAACTCACGAGCAACTTCCCAGTGGATCACCCATCATGGGATTGCTCTAGCCCCCTTCTCGTTTAACTTCGGAGTTCCTACAAAACCCAAAGCCAGTGAGCTCCCAAAATGCCTCGTGCTAGGTAGGGATGGAAATATACATATAAGGATCACTCCCCTGGACAATGTGGGATGTCACACTCAACCCTATTTTTTTTTTTGTTAGAAGCACTTTTACAAAAAAAAAAAAAAAAAAAGGGTTTACCAAGCACTCACCAACTTTATTTTACAGCTGTTTATTCTCACAGCACAACATAAACAATTTTATTTTATTTTTATTTTTTTAAGGAATCAGTTGGTGGCTTTGACATGGTAGTCCACCATTTTGGGAGCTGGAAAGACTCATAAAAACATTTCAGCATTCGCATGGTTCTGTCATGCGATTCACCAGCGCCAACCTGGATCTAAATTGGCCAACAAACCTTGGATGCTTAGAAAGAGTTACTAACTGATGCGAGAATTATACGCGCACAAATTAAACCCTCTTTTTGTCAATATGTAGTGAAGTGTGTAAGTAGGGATCGTTCTGGACCGGGGATTAGGAGGGATTGTTAATCACTTGGATTTTGACTCAAAAACGTAAAAACAATATAAAACACTAAACTAGACTCAAAGAATGTGAAACTAAACGTTAAAATTAAGACAAACCAAAAGACTCAAAATTCTTTAAAAACACAAACTAAATTGATTTCTAACTAATTTGACAATAAAGTAAAGGGGGGATTGTGTTTGGACGAGATTAAATTAAATGGACAAATTGTAATTAAAGGCAAAACGTAAATATGAATGAGATGAAAATATGGATGATGGAATAGCCAAGGGGTTCATCTCCACACATGTTATACTTGCATACAAAATTGATTCTCAGTTGGTCTTTCGATAAATTATGAAACTCAACACCCCGGGTTAATTAGGTCCGCTTAAATTAACCGTCAAGTTTTCCTAATGTTATTGAATTGGATGACATCATTCGACAACCCAAAGCATTCCTCACAAGTTCCCTACATGAATTGCATAATAGAGATACAAGCAAGAATCATTAAGCATCATGAAAACTATAAGTGTTGACGAGGCATTCGTTACTATGATTGCATGAAACTTATGCCAAGAATTTGTTTAACGCGATTGTTTATAAGCAACCTCCACTACTTGTGAATATAAGTTCATAACGATTAGGTGAAATTCACTTATATTCTAGCGTCAAATTCATGCATGAAAATTAAGCGCGCATTCTTAATAAACATACATAAATAAGTTATCAATCAAACAGTTAAACAAATTGAATCCACAACTTATGAAATTCCAACGAAAGTTAATCAATTCATATTGCAAATATAAACATAGTTTCGAATCACCCCCTAGCTAAAGGGGGTTTAGTTCTTCATAACCTTGAAATCAAAGAAACACCTAAACATTCCAACAACTCAAACTTGAATTGTATGAACGTTTAGGCACTCTTCTCTTCCATTCCTCATACGTACAAAACAAAGAGAATTGAATTTAAACTTTGAAATCAAAGAAACACCTAAACATTCCAACAACTCAAACTTGAATTGTATGAACTTTTAGGCCCTCTTATCTTCCTCTTTATTGTAGCATAAGGTCTAGGGATAGTTGGTTGGGGGGATGGAAGTGTGGAATGGAGTGGGAAGTGATGGAAATGGAAGATGGTTTTTGGATTCTAAGGGAGAGAAACTCACGGCTAGGGAGAAAGAATGGATGTGTTTGTGTATGAAAATGAGATGTGGAGTGAATGAATGGAAGTGTGGGATGAATTGAATGATGCAAATGAATGAAGTGTGTGTGGTTTATATAGGGAGAGAATGGATGGGAGAGCATGTGAATGATAGCTAGAGAATGATTAAAGGGGTGTGAATGGTTGGAAATGCATGTGGGTGAATTGGTGGTGCAATGATGAAAGAATAAGTGCATGTGTGTGTTTTGTGTTGGAATGAATGTGGATGCATGATGAAGAGTTAATAAATAATGCATGTAGGGTTAGGAAATAAAATCATAAATTAAAGGGGGGATGATTAAAGGGTGTGTGAATGCATGTGTTGAATTGGTGGTTCAATGATGAAAGAATAAGTGCATGTGTGTGTGAATGGTGGTAGCTAGGGTGAATTATGATAAATGCATGTGGAATAAAGATGGAGAAGGTGGTGAAATGATGAAGTAGGAAGGTGATGTGAGAATTACTTGACACTCAAATTAAACCCTCTTTTTGTCAATTGTAGTGAAGTGTATAAGTAGGGATCGTTCTGGACCGGGGATTAGGAGGGATTGTTAATCACTTGGATTTGACTTAAAAACGTAAAAAACACAATATAAAACACTATTTAATGCTTGAAGAAAGCAAAACTAAAAATAAGAAAGATTAAGACTAAGACTTCAACGAAATAGGGGGGAATTGGATTTGGACGAATTTAAACTAAAATGAATACTTGGAAACAAAACAAATTGTAAATATGGATTTGACGGAAATGAATGGATGGGAAGCTAGCTAAGGGGTTCATCTCTATACATGTTATACTTGCATACAAAACGATTTCTAATTGCTTTTCAATAAACCATGAATTCTCAACGCTCCGGGTTAATTAGGTCCGCTTAAATTAACCGTCAAGTTTTCCTTAAGTTAATGAATTGGATGATTGCATACGACAATTCAAATCATTCCTCACAAGTTCCCTACATGAATTGCATAATAGAGATACAAGCAAGAATCATTAAGCAACATGAAAACTATAAGTGTTGACGAGGCATTCGTTACTATGATTGCATGAAACTTATGCCAAGAATTTGTTTAACGCGATTGTTTATAAGCAACCTCCACTACTTGTGAATATAAGTTCATAACGATTAGGTGAAATTCACTTATATTCTAGCGTCATATTTATGCATGAAAATTAAGCGCGCATTCTTAATAAACATTCATAAATAAGTTATCAATCAAACGGTTAAACAAATTGAATTCACAACTTATGAAACGTAATTAAAAGTACTCAAATCATAATGCAAGCATAAACATATATTTCGAATCACCCCCTAGCTAAGGGGGGTTTAGTTCCTCATAACTTTGAAATCAAAGAAACACCTAAACATTCCAACAACTCAAAACTTGAATTGTATGAACGTTTAAGCACTCTTCTCTTCCATTCCTTATACGTACAAAACAAAGAGAATTAAAATGAAACTTTGAAATCAAAGAAACACCTAAACATTCCAACAACTCAAACTTGAATTGTATGAACGTTTAGGCACTCTTCTCTTCCTCGTTGTTGTAGCACAAGGTTAAGGATAAGTTGGTTGGGGGGATGGAAGTGTGGAATGGAATGGAAATGGAGAAGATGGAGAAGTGTTTGTGTATTACAATGGAAAATGAGATGATTTGGTGAATGGAATGAATGGGTATTTATAGGAAGAGAATGGGTGTTAATGGATGTTTGTTTAAGGTATTTGGTGGATGGGAAAAGGTGTGGATGGTGGGAATTATGGTGGATGGATGGTTTAGTGGATGTAATTTAGGGTTTATTTAGGTGAATGTGGATGCATGGTTTAGTGGATGTAAAGGATAATGGGATGGTGTGGAATTAAAAGCTAAAAAAAATGGGATAATAGGCATTTAAGTGTGAATGGAATGGTGGGATGCACTAATGGAAATTATGGAATGGAATGGTGGGATGCACTAATTAGGAGGAAGAATTAGGGTGAAGGGCTTAATGCATGGATTTGGGCCAATTAGGGTGAAGGGCTTAATGCATGGATTTGGGCCTAAAATGCCCCCCCTTGCATGGCAAGGGAAAGGACTTGGGCTAAAGCCCACGGCATTGGTTGGAATTTGGGCTAGGGCATTCGTTTTGTGTCCTAAAGCGCCTACAAGGACTTCAAAGTGGCTAGAAAATACGGACGTTTAAGATTTAGGAAAGGTTACCAAAACGGGAAACTTAGGGTTAACTTTCCTAAAATAGGAAACCTTGTTTGAGTAGGATTCCTCGTTTTGGTAAGAATTCATCGTTGGAGTAGGAATTCGTCGTTTCTTCAAGTCTTCAACTCATTCATTCCTCTTTCGCTCCAAAAAGCTCCACTTTGCATCTTCTTGCACACTTTGGCCTTATAATCTGAAAATACACAAAAGTGGCCTTAAACACTGAAATAGATAAGTAAACACAACATAAATGCACGAGAACAAGCTATATAAGTCGCATGAATATGCTCCTATCAGAAGGTGGAAATGCATGTGAGATGTTCTTTGGAGAAAGGTGGATGAATGTGCATGTGAATTAAGTTGTGAAAGCATGTGGAATGTTTTAAATGGTTGAAATGTGTAGATGATTATGAGTATGATAAGTGATAAGTGTATGGTTATGATAAGTGATAAATGAATGATATGTGGTGATAAATGAATGATATGATAAATGAATGATATGTTAAGTAATAAATGAATGATATGTGGTGAGTGATAAGTGAATGGTTTGATAATTGATAAATGAATGATATGCTAAGTGATAAATGAATGATACGTTAAGTGATAAATGAATGATATGTTAAGTGATAAATGAATGATATGTTAAGTGATGATAAGTAATGATAGGTGGTTATGATAGTTTGGTCTTTAATTTCGTCCATTCCTTTTGCTCCAAATATAAGCTATCCAATCCAAGTCCGATTTTGCTCCAAAATGCTCCAAAAGGCATCTTTTTGCATACCTTGCCCTTAGAACCTGAAAACACACAAAAGAAGCATAAAGGACTAAAATAACTAGAGAAACATAACGTAAATGCACGAGAACAAGCCTTTTAAGTCGCATGAATATGCTCCTATCACTAACACATATTTATAAACTTTAGTGTACATAATGTTTATGTCGTATCGTTGTAGAAGTCTCATTTCAAATGATATTTCCTATCTGAAATCAATCTACATATCATGTAATTAAAAATTGTGCCCATCGAGTGACGTCTAAATGAAATAACGGTTAACTTAATATTTGATGGGTGGAAGTGCAAATTGTGAAACAATTTGTAAGTTCAAGGTAGTAAAGTTAATTTAGGGGACTGACTATAATACTTACAAGTATTTAGTATTGAGTCGGAAATTTGAGGCTCATTTGGAAGCTACGTTCAAAATGACTGAAAATATTTTCAGTGATTGCTTTTAAAATGACTAAAATTGTTGTGAACTTTCCTAGTTTAAGTGTGATTGTGTAAATCCTATATTAGATTTGACTATAGTTATTCTTTCTTATATGGACTTGTATTCCTTAGGGATGAAGGATTTCTTCTCTCCTTTTACTACTATAAATAAAGGCACTATGTGACGACCTGTCCCGGAATTTACGAAAATGGAAGGGTATTTTTGTAATTCCACTTTAGGTTGAAAGATATTTTTGAAATGTGCTTTTAAGTCTTAAATTGTGTGCCTTGTAGGGCCACTTTCCTTTTTGGTCCCTCGATTCTCCCTCCCCTTGCTTTGGTTGCCACGTGTCCTCCTAAGAAAGACTCTCAGATCCCTTGCTTCTTTCACAGCAAACTCACAATTCTCTTACTCTCTCTAACCTTTTTTCCTCCCCGAGCTCACCCACACACCAACCTTCCTTTTTCTCTCTTGATCTCCCTTAGACCTCATCACTTCTCTCGTTCTTTTTCTTCCTCTGCAAGTGCAAACTGAGACATAACACCATGAAAGCCGATGCAAAAACAAGGGGAAAATCCGACGAATCTCCACCATTTCCAAGTTAGTAAGCCTCAAAACCCTTTTCTCTTTGTCTCAAATAGATGTTGGTATGATATCTAAGGTTTTATACTCGTTTTTAGTGAAGGTTTGACTTGAAAACACCTCTGGGATACTTCCCTAGATTCCAGTGAGAATGCTGTGACTTGCAGGCCGTTTTCTGGCCAACTCTAGCCATGATTGAGGAAACAAGTGGTATGATTCGAATCATTATTCCTTGGGCTTCAATTTGGTTTTGAGGTTGAACGGAGTTGGGAGAGCTCCGGCCTTTTTATCTGTCGAAAATGGCCAACCGGGCCTAAAAACGGGTCGAACACAACCCACCACACTTAGCCGACCCAATTCTTTGGGCCATGGAACTCAGGCCAAACCCTTTAAACCAAAACCCCAAACTCTTAGGTTGGGCTGCTAGGCTCTAACCCAAGCCCAACCCAGATGTGAAACCCAGCCCATAAACCTTTCGGCCCAAATCCAGGAACCAGCCCACCCGGATGGAATATTCTTTAGAATATCAAAGAAGATTCCTAGAATATTCTATGTTGACTATTACGAAATTTGCTCGGGACCCCTCTTAGAGTAATTTGAAGTCCTGAATATGTTTTCGACGTCCATTTTTCCCAAATTCAATCATTTTAGTGTAGTTTTATTAATTGGATCCTTTATATGCTTAGGTGCAAATATTCGTGGCATTTCCGTCCTCTCTTGTTTGCACGGCTCTTCGCCATCAGTGTAATGTGAGTAGACCCCCTCTAAAATGCATATTTTACTATTAGAAATGCATACATGAAAAACATGATTTAATGGTTACGTTTTATGAAACGTTTATGAGTAAATTAGATTTACACTTTATTAGATATCATGCTTTACTAAGGATATTTTGGAATACCATACTTTATCGATTTTCACGTTCTTCATAGTATATATGATTGATGACTATATACTACATATAGGTTTTACAATATGATGTTTTAGCTATTGAACTCCGATTAAGATACATATATATTTATGCACTTACTTAATGGTTATTTGAACTGTCCTGCCTACGGGCATATGTTTTGCCTACGCCCGTATGTTTTGCCTACGCCCGTATGTTTTACATACGGGCGATTGATACTTATATTAGCTTTGGTCGAGTGATGTAGAGGCATACGGGTCGAATGATATCTATATATTGGCTTCAATCGGGTGACGTAGGGGCTTACGATTTGAAAGATACTTATATTGGCTTTGGTCGGGAGGTGTAGTGCCTACGGATGAATGATACTGCCTACGGGCGAATGATCTGCCTACAGGTGCGTGATGTAGAACCTTCGGATGAATGAAGAAGTGTTCTATATGCCTTCGAGTGAATGAAATATTATATATATATGTGCCTTATATATATACCATTACTAAGCACATTATATAATATATCTTTTATGAAATGTTTTATAGCATGCTAGGGTTTTCGGAAAAACCTATTACTTATTATACCATACGAGTTTTCTAAACCTGGGAGTTAGTACGTTAAAGATTAACTATTTCCGTAGTACTTATATATCAACTTGGTCCCTTCTTGTTTTGTTTTGCGCCCCCTCAGTACTTAGGATCGAGGTGTACAATCCCGGCATCAATGCATTCCTGCATCGGCATCTTTGAGTCTTCTCGGTGTAGGACCCATCTTTTTGTTCATTCAATTTTATATTATTCCTTCTTAGTGTCTCATTTTGGTTATATGCTCTAAACATGTTCCATAAATGCATATTCGTTATAATTAAATTTACAAGTTTTATTTATGTCGGTTAATTGTTCTTAGTTCTCATGCATCCTAATATCGCTTCATCACCTTGGGGTGTCGGCCAACACCTGTTTACTTTGGTGTTTGGGAAATATCAGGGTCGTGCGTGTCAATTTGGTATCAGAGCGTGGTTCATTCAGAGCATACTTAGGATCTTCTGTTAATGTGGTGGTGTGTCGGTCATGACATCATTTAGATGTCACGACTTCCGAATTTATTGTCATTTAGCACGGTTGTGCAACCCTCATTCTGCATGAATATTCATATCCTATTGAAGAATAAGAAATTTCATGTCAGGATTGTGCCTCATCAGTATGGATTGTTGGACGACTCTCAACATCAGACAGATATTCTACAACATGTGTTCCTTAGGAATTGCCGGTAGAGTTGGTTTTACAATGAAGTGACCTGAAATTAGAAATCTCAATAATTTGTGCAGATCCTTAGCACAATTCTCGACGACTGTTCTATCCATAACCTTCTTGCTTACTCCAACTGTGAGGCCAGGTTCATTAAACATTGACAGTCAGCTATACACCAAATTGTTTTTGTTTGAAGTAGACATTTTTCTTGGGAGTTTCTTTGGGAGCAGACGCTATTCTCATCAATTTCCAAAAGGGGTTACGACCGTTGGAAATTGAAAATCTTCACATGGTATTTTATTAAATGTTTGGCTGCACATTGATGCAGCAGGATTTAGTAATGCGTGTACTTCTTGTTGTCAAATTAAACCCTCTTGTTGTCAAATTGTAGTAAGGATGCAAGTAGGGATCGTTCTAGACCGGGGATTAGGAGGGCTTGCTAAAACCTCTAAATTGACTCAAAAACATAAAAACAAAGTTAAAAACGTTCACAAAGACTCAAAGGACTCAAAACAGGTTCAAAAGACTCAAAACTGCCTAAAAACACTAACTAGGCAGTTTCTAACCTTAAACACAAATTTGGACGAATTTAAGATTATAGGTTGATTCAAAACACTTTAAAACACGAATTAAGACACTTTAACACTAAACTAGACTCAAAGAATGCAAAACTAAAAGTTAAAACACTTAAACAAACCTAAAACCCAAAACAGCAACTAGAAGACTCCAAACTGCCTAAAAACCACTTTCTGGGCAGTTTTGAGCACCTACACTAATTTGGACGAAATTGGATGAAAACTTGAATCAAAATATTTAGAAACACAAATCAAAACACTTTCTAACTAACCTAAGACTTCAAATTAAAGGGGGATTTGTTTTGGACGAAAATTGAAATAACAAAACAAAGTAACAAACTAGGCAGATTGTAAAACGAATTCCTTGAAAACAAGATGATGGATGGATTAGCTAAGGGGTTCATCTCCACACATGTTACACTTGCATACAAAACGATTTCTAATTGCTTTTCAATAAACCATGAATTCTCAACGCCCTGGGTTAATTAGGTCCGCTTAAATTAACCGTCAAGTTTTCCTTAAGTTAATGAATTGGATGATTGCGTACGACAACCCAAAGCATTCCTCACAAGTTCCCTACATGAATTGCATAATAGAGATACAAGCAAGAATCATTAAGCATCATGAAAACTATAAGTGTTGACGAGGCATTCGTTACTATGATTGCATGAAACTTATGCCAAGAATTTGTTTAACGCGATTGTTTATAAGCAACCTCCACTACTTATGAATATAAGTTCATAACTATTACGTGAAACTCACTTATATTCTAGCGTCAAATTCATGCATGAAAATTAAGCGTGCACTCTCAATAAACATACATAAATAGGTTATCAATCAAACAGTTAAACAAATTGAATTCACAACTTATGAAACGTAATTAGAAGTAATCAAATCATATTGCAAGCATAAACATATATTTCGAATCCCCCCTAGCTAAGGGGGGGGGGGTTTAGTTCCTCATGATACAAAACAAAGAGAATCAAAGAAACACCTAAACATTCCAACAACTCAAACTTGAATTGTATGAACGTTTAGGTCCTCTTCTCTTCCATTCCTCATTCGTACAAAACAAAGAGTATTGAAATTAAACATTGAAATCAAAGAAACACCTAAACATTCCAACAACTCAAACTTGAATTGTATGAACGTTTAGGCCCTCTTATCTTCCTCTTCGTTGTAGCACAAGGTCTAAGGATAGTTTGATGGTGTGAATGGTTTGGGGGAGTGGTGAAAATGAAAGGAGGAATGGTGTTTGGATTATAAGGGAATGGGGACTCACGGCTAGGAAGAAGTGGATGTGTTTGTGGTGTGGTGTTGTGTATGAAAATTAGATCAGAATGAGTGGGAATGAATGCTTATTTATAGGCGAAATGGGGGGAAACATGACAGCTAGGAGGGAATGTGGCTGCATGTTTTGGTGTGGAGAAAGGAATAATCTGAAATGGGAGAGCATGTGGGTGGAAATGCATGTGGGTTAAAGTGGAATGATGATGGGAGATGCATGTGGCTGATTTATGCATGTGATTAAAGGGAGTGCATGTTTGAATGATTAAAGGGACATGTGAGGGTGCAATGATGAAGGAATAATCTGAAATGGGAGAGCATGTGGGTGGAAATGCATGTGGGTTAAAGTGGAATGATGATGGGAGATGTATGTGGCTGATTTATGCATATGATTAAAGGGAGTGCATGTTTGAATGATTAAAGGGACATGTGAGGGTGCAATGATGAAGGAATAATCTGAAAATGCAAGGTGAAATGAAGTGGAATGACAATGGCATGTGGATGGCTGGAAAGTGTATGAAACTCACGGCAATGATGATGTTTGTGTGAATGATGGCAGATTGTGTGGGTGAGTGATTAGTGTAGACATCGAAATTTCAGTAAAAAAAAATGTTCACCAATGCATTAAAGTTTTGACGTGTCAAGGCATACATGGCATACGCCACGTGTTGTACAAATTGTACACGTGGCGTGTGACTCAACAAAATAGGAAGAAATACCCTTGAAGGATTAAACAAGTTTTTCTTCTCATTTTGGGCAATGACAAGGCAAGTACATTTCAATCCATTGAGGATCAAAACAAGTTTTTCTTCTCATGTTGGGCAATGACAAAGCATACACATTTCAAGTTTAAAATGGTGTTAAGTGGGAAATTAGGCCATAAGTTACACCACTTCAAGTTTAAAATGGTATTAAGTGGGAAATTAGGCCATAAGTTACACCACTTCAAGTTTTAAATGGTATTAAGTGGGAAATTAGGCAATAAGTTACACCACTTCAATTTCAATATTGCATTAAGTGGGAAAATTAGGCAATGGTGCTTGGAAAAGAAAAAAATATTTTGTGGTGGTGATTCATTCTCAAAGCCTATAAATAGGCTTCTCCATCAAGGTATCAAGCATCAACCAATTCACAAATACATTTCTCCACACACCAAAACCTTGAAGCCTTAGAGTTCTAAAGCTCTCAAGAAAATCCCGAAGGATCAAGAAAGCACTCTTCGTTCTTCGTCAAATCCTCCCTCAAGATCAAGCCCCAACGACCCTTGAAGAACTTCCACCAACTCAAGATCAAGCCCCGACGGCCCTTGAAGAAAGTGTTCATCCGTTCATCTCAAGATCAAGCCCCAACGGCCCTTGAAGAACTTCCACCAACTCAAGATCAAGCCCCGATGGCCCTTGAAGAAAGTGTTCATCCGTTCATCCTAAGCTCAAGCCGCAACGGCCCTTTGGATCAACAACCTCAACAAATCCACACATCCAATCGTTCTTCAAGATTAAGCCCAACGGCCCTTGAAGATCCGCTCATCCATCAACCTTCAAGATCAAGCCCAAAAGCCCTTGAAGAAATCCACACAACCATTATTCAAGATCAAGCCCCGACGGCCCTTGAAGAAAGTGTTCATCCATTCATCAACTGTTCATCCTTAGATCAAGCCCCGACGGCCCTTTGGATCAACAACTCATCCACAAACCTACACCCTACGAAGATAGAATCAGAGGACCAAATTTGAGAGAGATCGTAACCCCAAAATCATCAAACAAAAAAATATTATTTTGCACACGTTATTCTTGTTTCTTGTTTCAAGGAACTTTCGTGTTCACAAATTTGGCACGCCCAGTGGGACCTCTCTACCTCTCATCTCTATCCTCAAATCATCGAAAAAACACCAATGGCATCAAGAAAGGATCAAGCTGTTCCTGTAATCAAAGCAAAGAACAAGAACATCATCGCCGCAAGTGGTGGTATTTCGGGCATCACAACCCGAAGTAAAGCAAGAGCTCTTTTTGCCGCAGCTTCCACCCCTGCATTAACTCTGTCAAAGGAACAAGAGCACCTGAGGTACGAGCTTGTGATCACCCTAGCCTCGCTAAGGGCATCAAAGGGAGAAAGCTCGAGGAAATACTCAGAGTCCCTACTCTCCAACGCTGATTCGAGCGGCAGTACAACCATGCAAGTCATGACCACTGGAGCAACTTCAATCGAGGAGCAGCTAGTTCAGATGAATGAAGCAATCGCAAAGCTCACACGGACTGTGGAAGAGAAGGACTTGCAGATTGCCGCACTTGTCAACCAACTAGATGCGCTGCCCGACGTGAAAGTCGACCCAAATGTTGGCCTATTAAAGAAAGAAGACGACGAAGAAGAGGAGCCACCAGCGGAGAAAGTTGAAGAGAAGCCAAAGCTAGACTAAGCAACGGCATTCATGGGATCTCTCTCTATCCAGCAGCTACAGGAGTTGATCGCAAACACTATCAAGACACAGTACGAAGGAAGCTCGCATGACTCCGTACTGTACTCAAAGCCTTACTCCAAGAAGATTGATGCTTTGAAAATGCCAAGGGGTTATCAGCCCCCAAAGTTCATGCAGTTCGATGGAAAAGGCAACCCGAAGCAACATGTCGTCCATTTCATTGAAACTTGCAACAATACTGGGACAGAGGGAGATTACCTCGTCAAACAGTTCGTGCGTTCGCTGAAAAGTAACGCTTTTGACTGGTACACTGACCTCGAACCTGAGTCTATCAACAGTTGGGACCAGCTAGAAAGGGAATTCCTCAACCGTTTCTACAGCACTCGTCGTACTGTAAGCATGCTAGAGCTGACCAGTACGAAACAGTGGAGAGATGAACCTGTCGTCGACTACATAAATAGATGGCGCTCCTTAAGTCTGGATTGCAAAGATCGGCTTTCTGAAACCTCTGCCATTGAGATGTGCGTTCAAGGCATGCACTGGGGGTTACATTACATCCTCCAAGGCATAAAACCAAGAACATTCGAAGAGCTAGCAACTCGTTCCCACGACATGGAGCTGAGTATCGCTAATCATGGGAAAAAGGAGCCGATTACTAACTTCAACAAGGATAAAGTATTCGCTCCAAATATAGACAAGACTGGGAAGAAGCCCGCTAAGGAAGCTTTCACCGTCAACACTACCCCCATCAAGACCTCCTCAGCACCCATCAAGACCTCCTCAGCGCCCATCAAGATCTCCTCCAAGAAGAAAGGGAAGGAGATAAAGACAAGTGAGCCTTCTCTCACCCAAGACAGATACAAGAGCACTTTGAGAGAGTTGGAACAGAAAACGTACCTTTTTCCTGACTCTGACATGGCTGCCATGTTAGATGACTTGCTGGAAAAAAAGGTGATTGAGCTACCCGAATGCAAGCGTCCTGAAGAAATGAATCGTCACAAACGATCCTAGGTATTGCAAGTACCATCGTATCGTGAGCCATCCTGTTGGCAAGTGCTTCGTTCTTAAAGAACTCATCATGAAGCTAGCACAACAAGGGCAAATTGAGCTCGACCTTGAGGACACGGCCGCAACGCATACCACTACAATTGCGTTTGGATCGTTTAATCCTGTGCCTCTCCAAACGACACCTGACCGTTCCCGTGAATGCTCAAGTTGCACGGCACCTCCTACACAACCATCACTGGAGAGAAGCGACCAAGATGCACATGCTGATGATGAAGAAGGATGGATATTGGTAACCTACAAAAAGACAAGGAAACCAAGACCACGAGTCATACAGCCAAAGGTGGAACAAAGAAGAAATCACCACGGCCGCAACAATGCGAAGCCTAAAAGAAACATAAAGCATGATAAGACAACATATGCTGGGGAACCTATAGAGCAGGAGCCACGCATTCCCGTTTCCTTGCGTGAATACTTTCCGAATGACTTTTTCCAACAGTGCACTACTGTGGCCTGTCACATGGTTGAAGTAGAAATAGAAAAGCCCTCAAAAGGCAAAGCTATCGCCACTGAGGTAGAAAAGACCCTCACACCCGAAGAAGGTCTACCAACACACTTTAGCATCGAGGAAGCGCTACCATTGCCAAAAAAGATACAAAGAGCACTAGCAGCAGTCCTGGCAGGTCCCGGCGACCACGAAGTGCGAGAAAGTAACGACGAAGGCTCGAAGCTTCAGCCACATGAATGTGCCACATGTTGTGCCACCCATGACACAATTAACTTCACTGACGAAGACCTACTGCTGGGATCAAAGCCTCACAACCGTCCTCTCTTCGTCTCAGGGTACGTAAGGGAATACAAAGTCAACCGCATGCTTGTGGATGGTGGGTCGGCCATAAACATCATGCCAAAATCAACAATGACCATAATCGGCATCAAGGTGAATGAACTATCCCTGAGCCGTCTGCTGATCCAGGGTTTTAACCAAGGAGGACAAAGAGCGATGGGCACGATCCGAGTAGAGATGACCATTGGTGAGCTCAAATCAAGCACGATATTCCACGTGATTGATGCAAGAACTTCCTACAGCTTGCTCTTAGGAAGACCTTGGATCCACGCAAATGGGGTAGTGCCGTCCACCCTTCACGAATGCCTAAAATTTTACCGAGAAGGAGTGAAGGTGATCCAAGGTGACACTTGATAGGAGCATATTTATGCGCCTTAGTTAGCTAGTTCTTATGCATTTTTGTTATGTTTTCTTCGTTAAAGTAGTATTTTAAGCTACTTTCATGTGTTTTCAGGTTTAAAGGACATATTACATAAAATGATGCAATTTGGAGCTTTTGGAGCAAAAACTGAGCTGGAATGTGGTGTATGCAAATAGAGCACGAGGAATGGACGTCCAAAACAATGCATCACACAATCTTCCTCCTAAGCCGTGCATCCCACCATTCATTCCATTATTTTTCAGTCACCATCTACCATTTTCTTTATTCCCCATTCATTCTTAAAACTGGTGGATCTTTCTCTCCAATTATTTATTCACAAACCGTAGCCCTACATACATATATTCCTCTGATTCATTCATACATTTACCACCACCATAACCTAATTCACAAAGTGTCGTAGCCACCATAAGCTAATATCCCATTTTCCATTCAAAATGTACATTCCACTAACCCCATTAATTCCACCACCATAACCTAATTTAAATCCCAAAACCCGTGCAAACCATTTCCCATTTAAACTACATCCACTTTAAACCTTCCACCCATTATCACATCCACCACACCTTTTCCCTTCCACCAATTTCCCATTTATCATTCACCCTAATAAACTAAGAAATCATCCTAGCCGCAAATACCATATCATCCCATTATAATATCCCAAACCGTGCACTTCCACCTTACCATTATCTCCCACCATTCCACCTAACCACCACTTCCCATTATCCTATTCCAATCCGTGCATTACCTCCACCATGCCATTTTTCTAACCTAATATTCCATCCACTATCCCATTTTACATCCACTATATCCCATTCAAACCATCCACTTCCCATTCAAACCGTCCACTAATTTCCCATTATCCATTATATGGCACTAACCCCATTAATCCCCCCACCATTCCACCCAAAACCAAGCACTAACTTCCCATTATCCATTTCCACACCACTTCCCATTATCTCCCACTAATTATCCATCATCCGTGCATTCCATTAACCTATAATCATTTAGCCACCATAATCCCATAATTCATAAATTATTCAATCACTTCTTACACACTTTCCCCACTTGTGCCGTATTCACTATGATCCCATTCCAATATTTTTCAGCCACCACCTACCATATTTTATTCCCCATTTTCATTCTTCAAATCCGGAGCTTCCCATTCCATTTTTTCTTCCATTCTACACCACCACACATCTCCACACACCATATTCTCTCCATTATTCCAGCCACCATACCATACCACCAATCCTCCCTAAATCCATCCCCAACCCAAAATAACATCCAAATCATCCATTTAACCAATCTGCCGCAGAAGGAGAAGAGGAAAGAGGAGCTTCGACGCGCACCAATTCACGTGGATTCGTTGGGCGTTCTAGGTGTAATCAATCCTTTGTGCTTTATGTTTAAATTCATTTGTAATTTTCTTGTTGCGAACATGAGAGGCTAAATCCCCCTAGTTAGCTAGGGGGTGATTCGAAACCATGGTTATACTTGCAATATGAATTGATTATATTTGGTTGGAATTTCATAAGTTGTGGATTCAATTTGTTTAACTGCTTGATCGATAACTTATTTATGTATGTTGATTGAGAGTGCACGCTTAATTTTCATGCATGAATATGATGCTAGAATATAAGTGAATTTCACCTAATAGTTATGAACTTATATTCACAAGTAGTGGAGGTTGCTTATAAACAATCGCGTTAATTGAATTCCTGGCAAGAGTATCATGCTTTTCATAGTTACAAATGCCTTGTCGATGCTTATAATTTCCAAAGAACGTAATGATTCTAACTTGTATCTTTATCATGCTGTTCATATAGAGAACTTGTTAGGAATAATTTGTTTGCGATGCATATTCATCCAATTCAATGATTCTAGGGAAATTTGAAGGTTAATTTAAGCGGACCTAATTAACTTGAAGTGTCAAGTTCCATAATTTATCGAAAGACCAACTGAGAATTAATTTTGTATGCAAGTATAACATGTGTGGAGATGAACCCCTTGGCTATTCCATCATCCATATTTTCATCTCATTCATATTTACGTTTTGCCTTTAATTACAATTTGTCCATTTAATTTAATATTGTCCAAACACAATCCCCCCTTTACTTTATTGTTCAATTTAGTTAGAAATCAATTTAGTTTGTGTTTTTAAAGCATTTTGAGTCTTTGGTTTGTCTTAGTGTTTTAACGTTTAGTTTCACATTCTTTGAGTCTAGTTTAGAGTTTTATCTTGTTTTTACGTTTTTGAAGTCAAATCCAAGTGGTTAACAATCCCTCCTAATCCCCGGTCCAGAACGATCCCTACTTACATCCATACTACAATTGTCAAAAAGAGGGTTTAATTTGTGCGCGTATAATTCTCGCATCAAATTTTGGCGCCGTTGCCGGGGATTAGCAACTTTGCTAATCTCTTGGATTGTTGTATTTTCTTTTGTTTTTATTTTATTCCAGATTCTTAATCTTGTTTTGTTTCTTGTTTTAGGTACTAGTTTATGACTCGGAGTTCTCATCCGATTCGTGAACCTATCTCGGTCTTTGACGCCGATTTCGAGCGAGAATTGAGACGAAAGAGAAAGAACCCAGAACCTAGCAAATCAAGTGAAAGCTCCGAGTCCGTTTCTGAATCTGAAGAAGAGAAACCCAGGACAACAGAGGGTGAAGTAGACATGGCAGCAGACAACCGAACAATCAAAGAACTTTCCGCTTCGGGATTGGACAATGCCGCACCCCTATGTATTCAATATCCTAGGGCGGCACTAGGCAAGACCGATGAGTTCGAATTGAAGTCAAGCTTGCTGCATCATATTCCTAAGTACCATGGGCTGTCCATGGAAGATCCAAACAAGCATTTGAAGGAGTTTGAAGTTGTATGCTCAAGCATGACACCCATTAATGTTGATGGGAATATTTTGAAGATGAAGGCCTTTCCATTTTCACTTATGGACAAGGCCAAAGATTGGCTCTACGAACTAGCCCCGGGAACTGTAACTTCGTGGGAGAGTATGAAGCGTGCTTTCTTGGAGAAATTCTTCCCTACTTCGAGAGTGATTCTCCTACGAAAAAAAATTAGTGGTATTCAACAGAATCATGGTGAGACATTCCCGGCTTATCATGAGCGCTTCAAGGGCCTTGTATCTTCATGTCCTCAACATCAAATGAAGGAGGAACTTCTCCTTCAATATTTCTATGAGGGCCTCCTTCCTATCGAACGTCAAATGCTTGATGCCTCAGCGGGAGGAGCATTGGTGGACAAAACACCAAGGGATGCCAAGATTCTCATAGCCAACCGAGCGCTCAACGCTCAACAATATGAAGGAGTGGGCCAAAGGGAAGCCCCACGGCAACAAAGTGTAAATGAGGTGAGTGCTATTTCTGAAATTCAATCACAACTTGCTAATCTTACTTCTCTTGTTTCTCAGGTTGTGATTGGTCCAAAAGCACAAGAACACCAAGTTTGTGGCGTGTGCTCAATTCAAGGGCATCCATCCGATAAGTGCCCTCAACTAATCGAGAATGGTGGGTGGGAATCTGCCAATGCAATTGGTTTCCAAGGACAAAATCAAAACAACCCATACTGGAACACTTACAATGCCGGATGGAGGGACCATCCAAACTTCAAATGGAGGGAGCCACAACAAATTGCCCAACAAGGAGGATTTAGGCCAAACCCCCCTGGTTTTTATTCCAAGCCGTATGCACCTCAACAATCCCAACAACCTTCGACATCATCTCATTCAGGTACGTCCTTGGAAAGTAATCAAGCTATGCAATTACTAACCTCTATTTCGCAGGGGTTGCAAAATCAAAACAACCGGATAGAAAATAACGAGAAGGAGATGATGGATATGAAGAAACAAATAGGGCAGATTTCTGAGTTCCTTGGACAGATTAGAGATAAAGGAAAGCTTCCTAGCTCAACCACAGTCAATCCAAAGGGAGGATTCGAATCCGCCAAGGCCATCACCCTAAGGGGTGGAAAAGAAGTTGGGACCGAGCCAAACAATTCCAAATCTGCCCAGGAAGTAGATGAAGAGACGACACAACCTAAGGAAGTGTCTAGCTCACCCACGGAAAGAGTGAAAAACCCAATGCCGCAGGCCCCCAATTACCCTAACTCGGCCAAATCAGGTAATTTAAGTTCAAATTCAAGTACTTCACGTCCTAATCTGCCCAATGTACC